>JAXIVD010008888.1:10000-15000 GCA_036785275.1 Cancer borealis | reverse complement strand
ACTGAAACCAACTCAGATTGATCTCCATCGTTCCAATATGGAGATAAGGAAAAATAGGAAGCCAATCTCTCCTTTCTAATATAGATGTAACAGACATCGCCCATATTAAAAGTTTTCCAGCTTCTCTTTCCTTCCAATTATATTAAGCTGAGAATAATTATATACGTGGCAAGCTGAATGGCGTAAAGAACATCGGATGGTGTTATGTGGTGTGTTAGAAGCTGAGGAGGCAATTTACAGACCTTGCTGCTAGGTGCTGACACTTCCCATCCATTTTAAGTCACTTCATTACTTCTTTGATTAATGTAGTGTGTTTTGGGTGTATCACTGTGTTGTATGTTAGTAGTTGTCGGCTCTATAGATGTAGCAAACCTATGTGTGCCATATCAAAAATGTCACAATCATCACTCACGTCAAAATCAACATTGCAACACTATAAATAACCGTGTTTTATCCTGCCTTTTTAGAAATTATCTTCTAACAATTTGCTTCAAAGCGTTTATCACAAAGTTAACTTTTTTTCATTTGATTGATTGTTTTTACACTGCACACTATATCGCAAAATCATTTTCCTGTTTTCCGATTTCATCAAACGTGAGTGCAGCCTCCCTTGCAGCCTCCCTTGCAGCCTCCCTTGCAGTGCAGCTTTTTTTCTCTCTTTTCTAGATTTTCTTGTGGGAGTAAAAACATTCCTCCACTTATCATTGTCCATTAATATTGTACGCACAATAGTCTCTTGACCTTTGTTGTCTGAGCACAGGTGCAGACGGTCGTGTATTATATGTGAGCCAAGTGACTTTTAAGCAAACGACGTTCGAGAACCCTTGACCAGAAATACATGAAAACTACATTGTAAATCTAATGTAAATATTTTTCCATCCAAAAAAAAGACAAAACTGCAGGATAACAGGAAGAATGCAAAATAGTCGACAAATGCATGTGCGTAGTTCTTATAAAATGAAAAGGAAAGCATGCACTGCACCTCATGATTTGAAAATACGAAAAATTATGATGATTTTATTTCAAGAATTCTCTATAAGCATATCACGATTATCTAGTATGAAAAGAAAAATGATGCTGCCTGTTGAACCATTATTTTCTTGCTCGTGTTCTATCATGTCCTGTCCTCACTCAACGCACAGGGAACAATGGCGCCATCTACCCTTGAGGCATTTCAACGAAACTTTGGTGGCACACTCCCAGTCAAACTCTTTGTGAAAGCCGTGTACATGAAGGTAAGAACTGGCACACATACACACACAAAAAAATATATAGATTGATTGATGGATTGTTTGACTGACTAATTGATCGTCTGCTTGACCGACTAACTTACTATTTGACACTTACTTAATGACAGATAAAATCATTAATTAACTGATTGATTGGCTGACTAATTCATATTGAAATCTAGACGGACTACATCAGTAATGAATAGGTATGAAGCTCACAAATATGTTAAGTAAAAAAATTACACTTTAGTCCAGACGTTGAAAATCTTGAAGGCATGAAGGGCGTACCACGAAAGTAAGTTATGTCGTTACATACAGATCACCAAAAGTTAACTCAGTAACAAGACTGAAGAAAGAGTATAAGAAGGGCCATAATACAGGCTGCTACCAATAATCACAAACACTTACGTTTTGGTAAAGAAAAAAAATATATCCACAGACAGAAATTAGATCTATGGCATGAGAGCTTCAGAAACTTTTACAGAGATTTATCAAAACACAAGACATCTTGACGGAATTTTTACTCCCCATCCTAGTTTTGGACTCTTAAGGTACGGCTATTGTTTTTATTATTATTGACTATATTCTTTGTAATGTGTAATACGTGGCTTACAAACATATAGGTTAACAAAAAGTTATTGTCTCTTGAAAAAATAATAAATTGTTTTCGGATATCAAAACCCTGTGTTACACAAGGACACACGGTGACGAGAACATGGAGAATGTCAACAAAAAGGCGTTCAGCCACCTGTCAACATTCGTCGACATTTTTGTCGTTGGCGGCACCAAGAGGAAGGCAACAGCTTTCAAAGGGCACAATGGAAAACTTAAAGGTATAGTTTTGAAATACAAACTCAACGGAAAAGTGATTACTGAACAGTGACGTATGTTTCTGCAATTCTGTGTGAAAGCAGCTTGGTATTGCCTTGTCAGAATCCATTCTAGCAGTGTTTTTTTTTTTAAGAACAAATAACCACAAACTAAATATCATGGCTGATGAATGCAAACCATTGTGGGCGACACAAGCAATAGGGAAAACATGGCACCACAGAGCACTGGCTGTACCTAGATCTTGAATCTTTAACAAAAGTAACAAAACTAGCCATTATGCCGCCATTACCTCATCAACAAAGGTTGATGACTATTGCGTTGGAACCAGTTATCTTTGTTCATAGTTCTTCCGGCAGGTCCCTTTCAGTTGTGTTTTCCTGAGGACAAAGTGCCTTCCTATATTGTGTTTACACACCAGCCTCTCGCCGCTGCCTAGAATACATGGTTGTGTGGGTTATGTGCACCAGGCGCAAACAAAGCAGGTGACGGACGATGGTAGCGAAACCTTACATTACTTCCTCATCCCAGAAAGAGTCATAATTTAATTCGCAGCCTTGGGTTCTTTACCTCCTTCAAGCCTCAAGGTCCCACAGCTGTCCCCAGAGTGACGGGCGTCGCTGTTGGCACAAATTTTGTAAGGCTCTTGGAAACTTATGGTTCACCAGCCACCAGTCGGCGTTTATTCATTGCTCACGTGCAATTTGTTACAGTGAGCGCGCTCCCTTGGTAGGTGGAGACCAAAGTGCAGCCTGCTACATGAAAATGAGGGGAGGCGAGTGGCAAGGCACCTCGACAACACTGGTGCCACCGTATTAACTTTACTCTGCATTATTAGATTATGAAAAAGTGACCCGTCCCGGTATGAGGGATTATGAGCTTACATATTAACAACCCAGAGTGTTAAGTGAAGTCTTACGGAGCCTGTCTTTCAACACGGAAGGTGCGTGCCTTGGGAAGCAGAGACGGAGATGAAAATAGTTAAGGTATTCCTGAACCCTGAATTTGTGGGAGAGAAAAGAAAATATCACTTTTAAATCCAGATGAAAGCGGACGTTTTCCTTGAAATAAGACTAAAATTCCACTTCAAGTTCCACCTCCTTTCCGTCCCGTCCCGCCTTGCTCTGAGCCGTCCCTTGTAGCACAGACTTTGATCTCCAGAGGTAGTCTCGTCAAACCCTTTGTGATTTAAAAGAGGAACTCCAAAGTGGCGGAAGACGATGGCTGGGGAACAAGTGGTAGGTAGCAAGGTGGAGAGTGTGGAGAGTGTGGCAGGGGCGCCGGAAGGACAGTGGAACGAGACAGGCAGGGGAGAGAGGAGAGATACGAGACGAGAAATTAAAGAGGAAGGAGAAGAGGAATTAGAAAGGAATGTAGGGAGAGATGTGGTGCCGGAGAGTTATGGAATGCTTAGCGGGAAAAGATGGCGAGGGCGGATGATGGTGAGGGAGATGCGAGTAACATAAGGGAAAATCTGGAGGAGATGATGATGGAGCGAAGGAGGAGATGGAGGAAATGGAAGAAGAGGTGGAATTGGAGGAGGTAGAGGAAAATGAGGAGGAGGAGGAGGAGGAGGAGGAGGAGGAGGAGGAGAAGGAGGAGGAGGAGGAGGAGGAGGAGGAGGAGGAGGAGGAGGAGGAGGAGGAGGAGGAGGAGGAGGAGGAGGAGGAGGAGGAGGAAGGGAGGGAGGAAGAACAAGAAGATGGCGATGGTGATAATAAAGAAGAACAAAAAAGTTAAAAAAAAAAAAAAAGAGACATGTAAGAACGAAAGAAAGAAAGGAAGAAAGAAAAAACATAAAAAGAAAAACCAAAGAAAGAAAGAGAGAATAAAAGGAGTAAGGAGAGAAGAAAAGGAGGAAGGAAGACGGTGAGTAGGAGAAAAATTTAAAAAGAGGAATAGAAAGAAGAGCAGCAACAGGAGGAGGAGGAGGAGGAGGAGGAGGAGGAGGAGGAGGAGGAGGAGGAGGAGGAGGAGGAGGAGGAGGAGCGCTGTACAGACATGAAAAGTATATGTAATTAAAAATGGGGACGAAAAATTAAATGTCGAGTATAACCAAGTAATCTGCATGGTGACCAATAATACAAGGGATTTAATATGTGTGGCCTGCCTGCCGGAGGAGGAGGAGGAGGAGGAGGAGGAGGAGGAGGAGGAGGAGGAGGAGGAGGAGGAGGAGGAGGAAGAGGAGGAGGAAGAGGAGGAGGAAGAGGAGGAGGAAGAGGAGGAGGAGGAGGAGGAAAAGAAAGAGGTAGGAAAGCGAAGGAAAAAAATTGGAGGAGAGGGAGGTGGTTGAGGTGATGGTGGCCGAAAATAAGAAGGAAGAGGAATGGGAAAAAGAAAAAAAGTTGAAGGAGGAAGCAGAGGAGGTTGAAAATGAGGTGGAAGAATGAAGTCGAGCAGGAGGAGAAGGAGGAGGAAGAGGAGGAGTATAGGAAGTGGAAGAGAGAAGGGAGAGGAAGTAGGAGAGAGAAGGGGGAGGAAACGAAAACTATTTTGGCCTAATCAAAGGGAAACCTTGATCATTTCCGTAATATTAGTCTGATTTAATTAACTCAAACCTGTGAATTACCAACATATTGCCAATTTGAAAGACTGATGGGATAAGTCCAGTGAATCATCGAAAAAATATACTATAAATAGGTAAAAATTGTTCACTTAATCAGCTCACCTTTACACTCAGTAAGCCCACAGTAATAGGCAATAGGAGAACGCGCTTAGCTTTGAGCACGTACGTATCTGTCACCATATTGTACTGGAATACCATCCCTTACTGGACGCGTGAGTAAAATGTGATCAGCACGAAACGAAATACAAATATGATGACAAATATGCATATGTATTTTTTGTTTTGACTCTGCTAAGAAATAGAATATCAACGAATTCTCAGGACAGAACCAAACACAGACACAGGAAAAATGAAAAAAACGAAGAGAACGCTGAAAA
>JAXIVD010008888.1:0-5000 GCA_036785275.1 Cancer borealis | reverse complement strand
GTGTGTGTGTGTGTGTGTGTGTGTGTGTGTGTGTGTGTGTGTGTGTGTGTGTGTGTGTGTTTGCGTGTGTGTGTGTGTGTGTGTGTGTGTGTGTGTGTGTGTGTGTGTGTGTGTGTGTGTGTGTGTGTGTGTGTGTGTGTGTGTGTGTGTGTGTATGTGTGTGTGTGTGTGTGTGTGTGTGTGTGTGTGTGTGTGTGTGTGTGTGTGTGTGTGTGTGTGTGTGTGTGTGTGTTGCCATTTTTCCTGCTGAAGGCCTTACACAGAGAGCGTAACAACATCCTTTCCTCCTTTCCTTCTTTTCCTTAATATTTCCCTCCACCGCCGTTGATATCATTGAAACCACCACCATCACCACCACCACCACCACCACCATCACCACAACTACCACCTGTATATTTCTGTGCCGCGCCATTATATGTTTCGCAGGTAAAGTGATATTATGATTCGCACGACAAACAAGAGCAGGACGTGTAACTCTGTACATGACACCAGTGCTTCCTAGCCCCTGAACACCTCCAATTAGAAGCGTGCGCCGGGGTGTGTTAACTAGGCGCTGGAAAGTGATGGTCTCTGAACGTACAATTGTTCTAAGTAAAACTACAATATCTTTCTCTATTTTCATGATTCAAGGATTATTTTTCATCACAATATATAAGGTAATTAACTAGTTTTCATTGCAAAAAGTATAGCATATCACATCATTACAGACTCACCACCAGACATCGCATTACCTACACTCTTTGATGCAATAACGGTGACAAATATTCTGCACCATCGCCACTTACCCAATAAGAATACAGTTCTGCACAAACTTTAAATTCTTACGCATTGCCTAAAACTCACGCGGCATAATGCACTTTCCACGCCACTCTCGATCCAACAAAACAAGTCCTGCGCCCCCACCTCGCCCCCACCTCACCCCCACCTCACCCCTACCGCTAGATGACTCCACCCACCGCTCCCAGCTGTTACCCGGAACGCACGTGCTCAGCCGTGAAAATGAACAAGGACACACCAGCTGCAGAGAGACGGACATCATCATCCGTGTCTACGTCCGCCAAACCAGAGGCAGAGAGAATGGTAAATCCCCTTTCCCTTGACGTCAATAATAATGGTGTGTGCTACATATTTCCTTCACAAAATAACAAAAATACAAATATCGATAAGTTTTTAATATCTAAAGAATCAATTGTTACCAGGAAAACCAATGAAAACAATTATCTTCACTACCAGACCCTCACAGATCCATAACCATTTGTATATAGTTACAGAGACGTGTATTGGTGTTTTATCTATCTAGATCCACCAAAGTTTTGTAGGGGAACACGGACATTCATGAAACAGATGCTGAAAGTCATCAACTCAGGGTCACCGCTAAAAAAAATGTACGATTCTTCTAAAGCCTTTACCTACACACACAAAAAATAAGTTCTAGCATGCCAAATGATGTTTATATAAGATTCAACATTACCCATGAGTCTCGCCCCGCCCACCCGCGACAGGAATCACACGTGACTAACATCTGTTCAATGCCAGTCATCATTCAACCGCAGAATTCCTTCATGCCTTGATAATAACAAATCGCTCCACTGCACTGACGGATCTTCATTCTTAGTTTTAACAAGAAATACAAACAGGGAGGAGGAAGTAACTGTCTTAATGATAATACTGTCGAAATTTTAGAAAAAATATGGAGTGTTATGGAGAGGAATGGAACCCTAAACATTAGTGTGCTTGGAGCCTGAACATGACCGACCTTGACTACCGAACGCAGGACGATGCTTCAACCACTGCAAAATGTTCGGTAAGGAAACGTTCTGGAATTATCACGCCAAGGAGAATGCTTTGGCCATAGTTTAATCAAATATATTACATTTATTCCTCCTTTTATTGTTTAATTACAAAAATATGGAAAAATTTATCTAAAAAACAGAGAAAAATAATGAAATTCCAAAGAAGTGCACGAAATAGTGTTAAAAATGGAATTGATTTTATGAGAAAAGAGAAAACGAGGATTCCGTGTAGAAGTTATCACAAGGAATACGTGTGTAGTACTATACTTATTGTAGTGTTGAGCGCTACGTGGTCTGTTGGGCAAAGCTTCGTGTTTCTTAGCAACATTACAGCCAAAGTTCCGGCAGTCTTACCCTTGATGTTGTCTCACAGGATACAGAAATATTCTCAAAGGTGTATATCCGATTCATTTTTTTATTAATCAAATTCATCTCGACCCTGTTCTTACTTCTATTTGTGGAGTTAAGATTCTATATTTTCGGCGTGTTTCGCACTAGAATTTCAACATTTGCTTAGTAGAGGTTTGCTGTAGTATGATTTTGTGTTCATCGATGCATTAGTCAGGAACTCGCACTAAATGTTTTCTTTTCCCTTCAGTCATTTATGTCTAATGTGTGGTGTGTGTGTGTGTGTGTGTGTGTGTGTGTGTGTGTGTGTGTGTGTGTGTGTGTGTGTGTGTGTGTGTGTGTGTGTGTGTGTGTGTGTGTGTGTGCGTGTGTGTGTGTGTGTGTGTGTGTGTGTGTGTGTGTGTGTGTGTGTGTGTGTGTGTGTGTGTTTACCTTTGCTGTGTTAATGTGTATTTACCTTTGACTCTGTGTGTGTGTGTGTGTGTGTGTGTGTGTGTGTGTGTGTGTGTGTGTGTGTGTGTGTGTGTGTGTGTGTGTGTGTGTGTGTGTGTGTGTGTCTGTGTGTGTGTGTGTGTGTGTGTGTGTGTGTGTGTGTGTGTGTGTGTGTGTGTGTGTGTGTGTGTGTGTGTGTGTGTGTGTGTGTGTGTGTGTGTGTGTGTGTGTATGTGTGTGTTTGCGTGAGTGTATCCTTTTTTTGTGTGTGTATGCGTGTGTTTAACTTTGATGGGGAGAATGACACGCTGAGGGTTTCCACTGCTGAACCCGAGGGATCTAACACACACACACACACACACACACACACACACACACACACACACACACACACACACACACACACACACACACACACACACACACACACACACATCCGAGTCACGCACATCACTGACCCCCTTATCATCACCTTCATCACAAACCTTCCCCTCCGTAACCCCCCCTCCCCCTACACCACGCACTGTGTATATAATAAATAATAACAACAACAAACAGAAGATAATTTCCTGATGACAAAGTATCATGATTTACAACAACAAAAACTGATATTATAAAACGACATGCAAATGGGCTTAAAATAATTCTTCGTGTTTGTTGAGATTTATTATAGACACGTTCCTGCAGTTTACACAGACACTCTACACTTAAAGATGGTGCAGTCCCAGTAGGAGGGAAGTCAGTAGCTCCAGGACGCTAAGCTCTTTCCATCCTGTGAGAGACAAGAAAAGTTAAAAGGACTGTTAATCACGCAAGAATTACAGGAAGTGTTTGAGACCGTTTGCTTTAGGTCCTTGACATCATTCACACTCCTCTTACACTAATGTAATAAACACGCCAGTCCAGGAACCAACTGTAATAAGAACCAGAGTAAATGGCTTAAAATTGAAGAGAATCACATGACTGAAGCTAATGCATCCCCATCAACACTATCATTAGTATGAATATCACCACTAACACCATCACTACTACTGCATTGACTACCATCATTATCACTACTAATAATAATAATAATGATGATAATGATGATAATGGTAATGGTAATATTTATAATAATAATGATAATAATAATAATAATAATAATAATAATAATAATAATAATAATAATAATAATAATAATAATAATAATAATAATAATAATAATTATTATTATAATAATAATAATAATAATAATAATGATAATAATGATAGTAATAATAATGATAATAATAATAATTACGACCATTGCCATCACCATCACCACTATTATCACTAGTAGTAGTAGTACTACTACTACTACTACTACTACTACTACTACTACTACTACTACTACTACTACTACTACTACTATCACCACCACCACTGTTACTAAAATTACCCCTACCATTATTAGCACCACCAATACCACTCCTACAACCATCACTTCCACCACCACCACCATCAATACCACCCTAGAATAACAACTTAATACAAACTTCATCATGGCGCCTCACCTTCTTATCCGTAGTAGCTGTAACGCCTGCCGTAGCCTCCATGGCCTCCATAGCCTCCGTAGCCTCCATAGCCGCCGTAACCCCGACCGTAACCATAGCTACGGTAGCCACCAAAGCCTCCGAAGCCTCGGTGACCTCCATAGCCACCATAGCCTCCATAGCCACCATAGCCACCATATCCACCATAGCCTCCAAGGCCTCTACCGAAGCCACCATTGCTCCTGTAGCCGTAGCCTGGATCGGCCTCAGGCTCCGGGGCTGCCAGGGCGGCGGCCACCACCACCAGCACCACGCACAACACGAATACCTGCAACACAAGCCTCCGCTCAACACACCAAATCCAGGGCTCTTGAGACACTTCAAGAGGGACTATATCACGGACTTGAAAGGATTAGAATAATCAAGAAAGGATCAATAGTCACTGTGATAGCATCTTGATTTTTATGTAATATTAGCATAGGTTTGAGCCTCGACATAATGAATATGAACTTTAGCAACTATGATAATCTGTCTTTTTCTTCTTATGGTGATAATATTAATGATTGTTCTACGAAAAGAAAGAAAAAGTTAGTGAGAGCAAACTATCACAGTTTCAGAGCAACTTGACTTCGTACTTACTGCCTTCATCGTCCTTGTCTGAATGTCGGTTCTTCACTGACTGTATGGCCAGGTTGAGAAGCGTCCTTTTTATACATCCCTTGTATGCCTTGTTGTGCTACGTGAAGCGAGAAAAGGAAAAAAAAAAACACCCGTAAACACAGAGGTGAGCATTTCTTCTGTGACGCGTGATGTCGCCTGTGTCTGGTGTCCCTGAGGGCGTGGCTGGCGCCCAAGGCCACGCAATGCGCGTCATGTAACCAACAAACACCCCAGAAAGCTAAAATAATGGCGTCAG
>JAXIVD010008887.1:15000-16524 GCA_036785275.1 Cancer borealis | reverse complement strand
GTAGCACCAACGGGAGACGTACGTACCTAGTTTGTGGAGACAGGCGAACGTTAATCCAATCTTTAAGAATGGCGATGAAAGCGTGATGAGTTATTGCTGACCAATTAGTCTGACATCAGTAATAGGTAAAATATTAGAGTCTCTTATTTCCAAGAAACTACTGCAGCATCTAGAGCTATGCATGATGCTATGCTAATTACTGACTCTCAACAGGGGTTAACTAAGGATAAATCTTTTTATAAGACAGTCAATGAGGCAGCAAATAAAGGCTTAAACTATGACGTAATATATCTAGATTTCAGCAAGGCGTTTGACAGGGTGCCTAACTAGAGACTGTTGACGAAAGTAAAGACCCACGGGAAAGATGGTATAATTAAGCGTGGCTAAGTGGTGGGGAACAAAGGGCTCAGATAAACGGTAAGGAATCTAATTGGGTCACCAGGGGTCCGTACTTCACCCATTACTTTTCATTATCTATATAAATTATTTGGATTCTGGGATTAGTAGCAACATTAGTAAATTTGCGGATGACACTAAGACAGGGAGACAAATCAGTTTGGATCGAGAAGCTGTGGCATTATAGGATAAGCTAAACAGGATGCATGAGTGGACGGTCAAATGGCAGATGGATTTTGATATTAACAGGTGTAGTACACAGGAAATGGATACATATACCCTAGACGGAGTAGATATAGGTAAATCGAATTTGGAAAAAAGACCTGAGAGTGTTGGTAAGTCAGAACCTGAGACCTAGAGAGCAGTGTATTAGTGACAGGAACAGAGCTAACAGGGTACTGGGTTTTATCACCAGGTAAGTAATAGATCAGCAGATGTATTACTAAAACTTTACTTAGCGTCAGTTAGGCCTCATTTATAATATGCTGTACAGTTCTAGTCTCTGTACTATAGAATGGATATTGATAAGCTAGAAGCAGTACAAAGACAGATTAAAACACCCCAATCTACACTCTTTAGAAAGACATAGGGTAAGGGGAGATCAGATAGAAGTGTTCAAATGAGTCAAGGGTTTAAACAAAGGGAACATAAATAAGGTTATCATAGTCAAGGAGAAAGTAAGACCACGAACAAATGGTTTCAAGCTAGACAAGTTCAGATACAGGAAAGATATAGGAGAAGATTGGTTCACTAATAGTGTAGTAGAGGAGTGGAACAAACTTAGAAAGCATGTGGTAAGTAAGTGCCGGGACAGTAAATACTTTAAAGAAAAGGTTGAACATTTCAATGGATGAAGAAAACAGATGGTAAATGTTAGGTTGGGGCTTCCGAAATACACATTTGGGAGGCCCCGTTTAGGTGGACAGGAGCTGCCTTGTATAGGTGAACTGGCCTTTTGCAACCTCTTTATTTTCTTTTGTTTTTATGTTCTTGTCAATCTTAAGAAGAAAAAATGGAGTTTCGATTGAAATAATTGAGATATGATATATTATGATCGAATATCGTCAACATCAGTAATTAGGATAAATATATTATATTTGCATCCAGATCCACAATATTAACACAAAA
>JAXIVD010008887.1:0-7500 GCA_036785275.1 Cancer borealis | reverse complement strand
GTCGTTGTGCTTGGCTTTGGTTATTGAGGGAATGAAACCAATACCTCCACATGTCAACACTCTGTGGAGGGAAGCAAAGGGCAATGTGAGGGAGGGGCGGCTTTGTGTTGACTGCCTCTCCTAGCTTCCCTACGTGGCAGCTGGACCTTGTGACCTGGCAGCCGAGTTATCTTGTCAGGTCATCATCGTTTTTTCTGGAAATATTGCATCGTCGACTTGTATAATATTCGGTACTCTAATTTGCGTTTTGTTTTGTATGTTTTGAGAAGGGATGAAATGTGCTTCTGTTAGACTGTGCTGTTAGAAATGAGTTTTTTCTACCTCTGTTGTTATCGTATGTGATGAAAAAAATAGATATCCAGTGAAATATGGGAAGAGAAGCAGTGAAGAAAAACATACGTAGTACTTACACAAATTATTTAATATGCAGGTTTATGTTACTTTTACACTTGCTGGTGTTCATTTGTTTAGTTCTTATAAACGTACATAAGTGACGCCAAATGACTGTGTTATTGCGGTGCTTTAACATCAATTAGTCAATCAATCAATCAATTTCATATACGAAAACCATACATGAGCTATATTGCATTCTCTATATTTTTTCTAGTCACAGTTTATTCAATTAATTAACATCTTCAGATAGAAATGTTTCCTTGTGGATAAAATATGTTATCTTTTTTCCCGCTAGTAATATGTTTTGACAGGCTTCTTACAGAAAACTTTGATTTTATGTATTTTGAAAGAGAAAACATCTGTCGTGTTTCATATTCATGTTATTTTTGTTTGTAGGAACTATTGTAATTAACTCATAATTTTTAGTGATCAAAATATTTATATATGAGAAGTATAGTCATTATAAGTATACTCTCATATTAAAACTCTTAATTCGAGGAAATTTCATTGCTTTCATTATGTAAAGTTTTACTAAATTGCTACAGGATTGGTTTAATTACTTCAGACCTTTACCCGCTTTTCCATACACACTATTATGATATTCCCCATATCGGCCCCAAATATGCCTCCCTCCACGAACAAATCATAGAATATTTTGTCATGGTGCATATATATAACCTTTCAGTGTGGAGGCCATAGCTTTGCATACATACATAATGCCAGAACGTTATTGACGCTATTAATTAATGTGTAGTATTTGTATACATAGTTAATATTGTCACGAAATTAAGCTTTGCCAGAGTTGTAATTCATTCACTTTGGCGTCTGTGGTGATGCACTGTTCCGAATGTCACTATGTTCATTATATTAAATTTGTTCTGTTCAATATATTTCGATGTCGTTCTGATCATTATGTTCATTATGTTTTATTCATCATTATTTGCTCAATATTTTTCAACTGTCACTCTGTATATTATGTTCTGCTCGTTAATATTTTCCTGCCATAAGATTTAGTGTCTTTCTCTTTCATGTAAGATTGATTACCTGACGTGTGAAGAACCAGCTTCTCACGCAGCTTGCTATGCCATGCACCACACTATTTATCTATTACCACACACCAGCCTCACTCATAGCAAGGCCCGTTAAGGCAGCAGGAAAGTGTGTGCTTCAGACCGTTACCACACCCTGCATTAATATTAGATGAAGACACTATTTTATTGTCTTTATTTATGGGTTTATTTCTTTTACCAAATTCTTCTTCTTCTTCTTCTTCTTCTTCTTCTTCTTCTTCTTTTTCTTCTTCTTCTTCTTCTTCTTCTTCTTCTTCTTCTTCTTCTTCTTCTTCTTCTTCTTCTTCTTCTTCTTCTTCTTCTTCTTCTTCTTCTTCTTCTTCTTCTTCTTCTTCTTCTTCTTCTTCTTCTTCTTCTTCTTCTTCTTCTTCGTCTTCGTCTTCGTCTTCTTCTTCTTCTTCTTCTTCTTCTTCTTCTTCTTCTTCTTCTTCTTCTTCTTCTTCTTCTTCTTCTTCTTCTTCTTCTTCTTCTTCTTCTTCTTCTTCTTCTTCTTCTTCTTCTTCTTCTTCTTCTTTGTTCTTTTTCTTCTTGTTTTTCTTTTTCTTTCACCTCTTGTTTATCCGGTTTGAAATCCTTGAAATGAGCTCAGTGGTGTCTGAGTTATACATCAACACCGCTCGCATCAAGGAACATTATTTTTGACGATGATCTGCCACAATTTCCACAACCAAGAAGGTGATGACGCTGACGTGTCTTAAGCTTGAGGGTCAGTACTACCTGTGCCTCTTCGATTCATGAGAGGTTTAGAGTAGTTAATGTATTAGACACGAGCTGTAGCATCATTGTAGGTGATCTTGTGTGCAGAGACGTACTGGTGATCCACCCAGCCCGTGTTAACGTTCGATGCACGTTCAATATAATGTAGATAAATACAGAAATTGTTAATGAATCAATAAGTAACCATGAATTGAGTAAGTAATGGGTAAGTGAGAATGAATGGTAAATATAAGTGAACAAATAAATTAAGACAAATTAATAAATCTTTCCATGTAACATGTATTTTTTCCAGTTTACGCATATCTTGTTTTATAATAATTAACAATTGTTAGCCAGAGCCGTGAATAAAAATGAGAATTTGTAATTAGAGTGTAATTCGTAATACAAGTCAACAAAAAGATCTCGTTGGTCTCGTATAGAATATTTAAATTAAATGATTTTAAGTTGTCCAACGATAAAAGTAACTGTTGATATCCAGGATGATTTTGCTACAGAACAAGGATGAGAATGAGTAGACAATAGTGTGTGTGTGTGTGTGTGTGCGGGAGGGGAAAAGCATGCAGTTAGCAAGTTTAGAAGAACAGTTAGCATAAAAACAACGGTAGAAGAAAGTAAGAAATACAACATTACGGCGGTGTGTATGAGGTTGAAGACAGTCAGTAAGAGGAGGGGAGTCAATAAGGCGAAAAGGTTTTGACTTAACCTTGTTTAGCAACTCTGTGTGCATGGAGGCCCCAATACGTAAGATGCGTATTCGATACAGGGATGGAAAAGGTCCCTGTACAGAGTAAGCAACTAGTAGGGGGAGAAATACTGGTGGAGACGACACAGGACATCTAACTTATCGGAAGCTGATTTAGCAAGAGATGAGTATACCAACATGTCTTCCGGTATCTATTATTTTTATGTAATCTTATCTTATGACCGGGAATGGTTAAACAAAAAAGCTTGCAGCGTCTCTTCATCCCTGTATGTTCCTCCTTGGAAGTATTTGCAACCGTAACAGCAGGAGTCTAGCTTTCTACTCCCACTTAGTATATCTAATGTTACATGAGAGAAGGCTGTCATATTAATATCCGGCGGGAGAACAAGGAAGTGTAGATGACCTCAGAGGATTACGCTGTAAACAAGAGTCTTCTCTCCAGCTCTTTATTGAAAAACAGGCCACAATATCTTCCCCTTCGGGTGACGTTACCCGGACAACAGTACAAGTGTCAATCAACAGAGAACAAGCATCATTCCATTCTAACCTTTCCCCCCAGATATTACTTCGTTCCGCGCTCAACACGGCGCTATCTCCTTTTGCACCCGTAGGAAAACTGACCCTAGTGCCAAGGGTTCTCAAGGGAGGAATCCGAAAGGAACGTTATGCTGCTGGCCGGCAGTGCCTCTCTTCCCAGTCGTCCTGTTCGCCGCCAACACCGCTACAGTGAACGCTTTTCTCCTCCCTGAAACCAACGGAAGAGTAAAAGAGTGAAATAGACGCCACAGTGATACCAGGGAGAATATACTCCAGTAGGTGCCGCTATGCTGTATGATCGAGAAATCTACAAATCATCAGGTTTATGAAAAGCTGGTGTTCCGTCCACCTGTGGCACGACTCGAATGATTTGGAACCCTCTCACCTGTAATAGTTGAAGAGAATAACTTGTTGCAATAAAGGCCTATATTACGCGATGGCTAATCAAATGAACCTGCTCACTGGTGATACGATATGAGGACGAGGCTGGCTGTGGTGGGGGAGAGAGGGAGGGAGGGAGGCAGAGAGGGAGGAGGGAGGGAGGGAGGCAGAGAGGGAGGAGGGAGGGAGGGAGGGAGGGAGGGAGGAACTGTAGGAGTGTAGGAGGGAGGGAGGGAGGGAGGGAGGGAGGGAGGGAGGGAGGGAGGGAGATACTCGTTCAGCCTCCTTCACATTGCACGACAACGCGTTATTAAGACCTCAAGCAAATTACAGCGTCGTTCGTTATACAGAAGAGCGCCAACCTTTGAATCATCCTGTGACTGGAGACTTTGTCATCATATCAACCAATGCTATGGCAGATGTCACCTGATTCACTGACATCTGTAATACAATCACAAAACTGGAAAGGTAGCTGTCAAAGGCTAGTGCGTTGACTACCTGTGTCTTGCTGCTGTAGTGAGGCCTCTGAGGCGCCCTGAGTGTGCACCGGACTGATGAAGGACTTTACAGGAACTCATTAACTATTGTCTCCAGAACCCACAAGTGTCTGCATTTTAGCGACGGATTAATAATATACGTTTTGTTTGCCTCTTGTGTTGAGTGGCGGCAACTGGTCCAGGGCGACGGAGGGAGGGAAGGGGGCGATGGTGAGGCAGGGCATCCGGCTGAACAATTAAATCAGCGAGTTTTGATGACCGGATGATTGACAGAGAGGCGCCGTCCCTTCCTCCACCACGCCATGTGCACCGCCTTGAAGACTCAATGGAGCGAAAAAAAATTTGACTTCTCCTGAGATCCATTGAATAAAATGAAAGCGAGACTGACGATCTCATAAAATTCATATAGGACCTCTCAGGATGCGAGAACAAACAGGGAGTGAGTTCTTCATAATGGGAACGGCGAGGGGACTAAAAGGAGTCAGCGAAGCGTGCTCAAACAAAACCCCTCATAACCCTGTAGCCCCGGGCGCAACACGCGGTGCTCTTGTTTACACTCGGGGTTGCCGAGCGTCGCTACCCAGGTACTCGGGACTTTGATCCGCGGTGTACGTACCCGCCCCTAACACTCCCGAACCTGACGTGCTGCGAGATGCGTCCCAACTCCAAAAGACCAAAAGATGGCCGAGGCGTGTGTGTGTGTGTGTGTGTGTGTGTGTGTGTGTGTGTGTGTGTGTGTGTGTGTGTGTGTGTGTGTGTGTGTGTGTGTGTGTGTGTGTGTGTGTGTGTGTGTGTGTGTGTGTGTGTGTGTGTGTGTGTGTGTGTGTGTGTGTGTGTGTGTGTGTGTGTGTGTGTGTGTGTGTGTGTGTGTGTGTGTGTGTGTGTGTGTGTGTGTGTGTGTGTGTGTGTGTGTGTGTGTGTGTGTGTGTGTGTGTGTGTGTGTGTGTGTGTGTGTGTGTGTGTGTGTGTGTGTGTGTGTGTGTGTGTGTGTGTGTGTGTGTGTGTGTGTGTGTGTGTGTGTGTGTGTGTGTGTGTGTGTGTGTGTGTGTGTGTGTGTGTGTGTGTGTGTGTGTGTGTGTGTGTGTGTGTGTGTGTGTGTGTGTGTGTGTGTGTGTGTGTGTGTGTGTGTGTGTGTGTGTGTGTGTGTGTGTGTGTGTGTGTGTGTGTGTGTGTGTGTGTGTGTGTGTGTGTGTGTGTGTGTGTGTGTGTGTGTGTGTGTGTGTGTGTGTGTGTGTGTGTGTGTGTGTGTGTGTGTGTGTGTGTGTGTGTGTGTGTGTGTGTGTGTGTGTGTGTGTGTGTGTGTGTGTGTGTGTGTGTGTGTGTGTGTGTGTGTGTGTGTGTGTGTGTGTGTGTGTGTGTGTGTGTGTGTGTGTGTGTGTGTGTGTGTGTGTGTGTGTGTGTGTGTGTGTGTGTGTGTGTGTGTGTGTGTGTGTGTGTGTGTGTGTGTGTGTGTGTGTGTTTGAGAGAAAGAGAAAGAGAGAGAGAGAAGAGAAAGAGACCATGATGAATAAAATGTTAATTGTTATGCAGTGTGCTTATTGTTATATGTTTCTGCTGTGTGTATGTATTGCATGCATACTCTTGCCGCAGGAAGACACACGAGATGACGGCATTGCCAAGGTCTTCGGCTCGTGATAATCTACGGGGCATAAGAGGGAAGATGAGGCTGTAAATCCTACCTGCGCCAAATATTTTTCAAAGCATGTAAGGAAATTCACAAACAGAGCCCATCAAAGGAAGCTTTTACCTTAATGAAAAGGAGACTGGCCAAGGCTTGTAAAACAAACTTAGAAAAAAGTCAACGCTGCTAAAATAGGTAAAAAGAAGTTCCAGTAAAGAATGTTGTCAACTCAGTGTCTGAGGTGTTAATACGTCGCCCTTTTTTTGAGACTTAAAGCCGTAGGAGGGTGGAAAACAGATTCAGGCAAAAGGCTCTAGTATTTGCTGAGGAAAAAATGAAAGTGAAGATACCGGTTTAGTGTTGCATTCCTATGATGGACGGAAGAGAGAAGAGGTTCACCATAAAATCTTTGATGCAGTGGGACAGATGGAGTGAAATGGCGGAGAATCCTGCATATAGCATATTCGGAAAAGCTGTGTCAAATGAGCATGAACGGTTTGATGTTGATCTTGCAAATTATTCTATTGGGTGATCCGTTCTTCGCTAATTTTTTCTTCATTCGTTGGAGTTGGTTTTTCTGTTCTCCTTTATGATGATGACAAATAATAATGATAATAATGATGCATAATAATGATAATGATAATGGTGGTAGTGGTGGTGGTGGTGGTGGTGGTGGTGGTGGTAGTGGTAGTGATGGTGAGGGTGGTGGTGGTAAAGATGACGATAGTTAAAATGATTTCCTAAATCAAATGGTCACACAAACTTAGCCTATAACCAACTGTTATACATCTGCATATTCAATGTTGTTCATGTTTAAGATAAGTAAGGAAACTGTTCATTCAGTGTCCAGGCCACGAGCCTGACCCACAAGAGGCGCAGAAGGAAAGGTTTGGCCGCGACAGCTGGCTTCGAGGAACAATGAGACTTGCCCCGAACGACCTGCGGTGAAGGGCGACACCAATTGGCCATCATTGTGGTGCGTCACGAGGGGTGTGAGGCGAGGAAATGGCCTAAAAAATCAATGTTGGCAATTGTGGCGGCACTAATTAGGTCATTGGGTTTCAGGGGTGGGGAGGAGGCAACAGGCGGTAATTGGTGCCCCGCCCACACCTGCCACTAAGGGTGTGCGTGGCGGCCGCTGCGACCCTGAAAGGAGGTGACTATAGAAAACTGTGTAGAATTAAGTAACATATAAATAATGAGGATAATAAAATTTTACAATATGCCCAAATAATACCCAGCGTGTGTGTGTGTGTGTGTGTGTGTGTGTGTGTGTGTGTGTGTGTGTGTGTGTGTGTGTGTGTGTGTGTGTGTGTGTGTGTGTGTGTGTGTGTGTGTGTGTGTGTGTGTGTGTGTGTGTGTGTGTGTGTGTGTGTGTGTGTGTGTGTGTGTGTGTGTGTGTGTGTGTGTGTGTGTGTGTGTGTGTGTGTGTGTGTGTGTGTGTGTGTGTGTGTGTGTGTGTGTGTGTGTGTGTGTGTGTGTGTGTGTGTGTGTGTGTGTGTGGTGTGTGTGTGTGTGTGTGTGTGTGTGTGTGTGTGTGTGTGTGTGTGTGTGGTGTGTGTGTGTGTGTGTGTGTGTGTG
>JAXIVD010008886.1:0-12500 GCA_036785275.1 Cancer borealis | reverse complement strand
GTCAGATTTCAATTCCTGCAATGCTATTAATGAAAACGAATGAATGTTTGAATCCATATATATATATGATACCATAGATAGTTGAAAATGCCAAATCTAGTATACGAGATTAAAACCATATGATTAAAGAGTGTTTGGCATCGCAATCACAAACATACCCACGTCTACTTACATGTTATAAGTTAGTTCCTTAATTTTTCTGAAATAATTATATGTGTAATGAAATTAAAAATTAACATTTGCCTAATAGATAGTTATTTATTGTATACGAGTATGTTAAATGGCCAGCCTGCTCCTCTGTCTACACATAAGCACAACAATAAGTAATGAATATTAGATACATTTAATCAAGTACCAATACTACACGCTGCCTTAAAAGTGTCATTCTGTGAGACTTAATGATACAATGAGAGTTTAATGCTTCGAAAATAATTAAGTATAGCATAATAATTACTAAAAGTGTAAGAACATAATCGTGAATAGCAGGATTAGAAGTATTATAACATTAGCTGAATGAAAAATACCTGGTTGAGAACATTATAGTTTTAACTTAAGCTGTTTATTAATGAACACTTCAAAGAAACAATACGTTACATCCAGGCAAACAATGGAAAAACTTACCTCGTTATAGGATTGACACACTCTGGTTATTGTAAAGTAGCTTAATGTTAAGAACTTTACGCCATTATAGGACTAACAATAAATTTTTTTCATTATGTATTAGTTTGGCAGAACGTGGATCATCAATGCAAAAACTGTGTAATTGTGAAGTAGCCGAATATTTAAGTATGGAACCCCAACTTTTTTTTTATATATTTTTTCGATATTGTAAAAGCACTTCACTAATAATATTTTTCTTATCAATATTCGATGTTCTCACTACCTTAGCCAATTATACCTTAGAACAAATTAATCAGATAGGTTGTATTGTATTGTAGGTCTTGTTTCAATGAACCCACAAGATAATACAAAATTGAAGAATTATTTTTACTTACGTATACACTATCAGCACTTCACTTACTGCACACATACAATCATAATCAGTGTTGAATTATATAACATGGTTTATAGAAAATCAATGGAATTCTTGCCTAACCAGTACTTTCCATCGCACTAGAACATTGCACAGCACGTCACCTTCCCGTAATGATCACTGTAATGTGATGATCTTGCAATATGTAGTGTTGGAATGTGCTTACGGTACTTGGCTGCAGTATTAACACAATCATCTAAAAATATGATGCGTGTGTTAGCAATGATTAAAGAGGAACAGATATATATGTTTACGAATACTAATGTTTTGAATAAAGTTGAATATTACGGGCGCCATTGTTGCAACGAAAAATATGAATACAAAAACACAATACAAAATGTGTAATGTTATTTACAATTTTGTGTATGTTGATGCTGATGTTTATTCTGGTGTAGGCGTGGATTTGTATTTGTGACTCGGTTATAGTTTGTATCCCTTTAAACTTATCTATCGGGGTATGCATTCTATAGTTATAAGTACTGACGTTGTTTAAAAATGAGGATTGAAAACTCCTTTAAGTCTGCATTTATAGCGCAGGATATTGGAATCTATCAATATTATTAGAACCAATGAACAATAAAGGTTATGGGAGACATCACACAAACCCTAAAAATATAACAACTAGAAAAGAGAGAGAAAGAAAGAAAAAGGTGTAGGTGTGTGTACTACTACTATTTTTTTCCTCCCTCTGGCTGGTGCTGTATCCTTCGTCACTCCCTGTTGCAACACCCATGTCCTACGGCCCCTTTCCCCTTTCCCTCCCTCTTTCAATACCTCACCCTACCGTCACACCCTACCGTCACTCCCTCTTCCAACACGCCTCTCCCCCTCTCCAATACTACGACCCCATCTTGCAACAACCCTAGCACATATGACTTCTCCCTCCTACAGCACACTTTACTCCCACTCCTCTCCCGCCCCGCCATGCCTCACCTCCCCCCATCCCACCGTCCTCGTTTTCCCCTCGCACGCTACACGGCTCGCAGTGCACCGTCAAGCTCAGGTATTTGGTGCTTCTCGCTGGTTCTCTCGGACGAATGGCTATCAAGTGTGTTAATAAAGCATGAGTGATAAATTTGCCTCCGTTGATTTGTGTTCCGTAATACTATGCGAGAGAGAGAGAGAGAGAGAGAGAGAGAGAGAGAGAGAGAGAGAGAGAGAGAGAGAGAGAGAGAGAGAGAGAGAGAGAGAGAGAGAGAGAGAGAGAGAGAGAGAGAGAGAGAGAGAGAGAGAGAGAGAGAGAGAGAGAGAGAGAGAGAGAGAGAGAGAGAGAGAGAGAGTAGGATAGTTAAGCCTTTACGCTATTTGCTTTCATTTTAATATTTGACTTTTTTTCAGTTGAATTGAATTTCACTTGGCATATTTTTGTTTTTCCTTTGATTTTTATAGCTACAACTTTTTTCTATATATATGTGTATTTTGTGTGTTTTTTTTTCTTCATTTTTCTTGTTTCTGTGTTACTTTTCTTTTCCACTTTTTATTTATTGCACTCTGTTTATTTTTCCAGTTCTGCAATTGTTTTCTTTCTGCTTTGATAAACTTTGCCTTCTTTCTTTTTTTCTTTTTCTAATCTCTCTCTCTCTCTCTCTCTCTCTCTCTCTCTCTCTCTCTCTCTCTCTCTCTCTCTCTCTCTCTCTCTCTCTCTCTCTCTCTCTCTCTCTCTCTCTCTCTCTCTCTCTCTCTCTCTCTCTCTCTCTCTCTCTCTCTCTTTCTCGCTGTACTAACAATATATACAGAAATTCAGTGCAGATACTAATAATATTTACCTGTTAATCACCACCGCTTCCCGTTTCAAAGAGGGACTTGCTGTTGGGTTTCCTCGCTCCTGTGTTTTGTTTAGGCTCATGTAGTGATATTTGTATTTTAATCCCCTGCCTTCCTGTGGTATATTTTGCATAGTTTGTGCTACCACCTTGCTGCTGGCTGTTGGGTGTGTGTGTGTGTGTGTGTGTGTGTGTGTGTGTGTGTGTGTGTGTGTGTGTGTGTGTGTATGTGTGTGTGTGTGTGTGTGTGTGTGTGTGTGTGTGTGTGTGTGTGTGTGTGTGTGTGTGTGTGTGTGTGTGTGTGTGTGTGTGTTTAGCAATTGCGTACCTGTTCTTACCTGTTAATTCTACCTGTAATCATGAACCCTTGTATCCCAGCTTGCTCGGATTTCCCTTCCCTTACACTCCGCCATGCTAGAATATCTTCGTAATTTCTAATGTTTTCTTGTCGTTTTCATTCGTGTATATATTTCTTTTTCCTTTTAGTTGCACATCCATCATTCGTTTCTCCAGTGAATTCTTTTGTTTCAGCTGAATACGGTTTGTACAAATGTGATGAGTTACATTGTGCAACGTTCGACCTATTCTTTTCATATGCTATTCCGCTGACATTTTCCAACACTCACGGCGTTGTTCGTTTGTATACTCGTAACATTTACTTGATGTCATTTAAATAAATATTTTTTTAGTTATATTTCCTTGCCCGCTTCTCACATCACTTTACTTTACTTTTCACCTTGTTTTGCTATACACTTATACACTTTATTGTGTTTGTCAATAAATACAATTTCTTATATAAATGGGTATTGGACAAACAGCCCCTTATAAGCAAAACTTTTAGGACAAACTAACAGAGACAAATATACAAACAAACACTAAGTGGAATGCAATCAGTAAAACGAATGCTTTATAATAGGGAAATATATATATATATATATATATATATATATATATATATATATATATATATATATATATATATATATATATATATATATATATATATATATTTTTTTTTTTTTTTTTTTTTTATTTATTTATTTATTTATTTATTTATTTATATTTATATACACACACTATATTATGATGAGTTGCATAATAAAAAAATATAATTATTGGATAAATGTTGGTTTACAAAATAAATGAAAGGTAGGGAAGAAAGAGTTGACACAAATCTTTAAGTATTTTATTGAAGCATGAAGGTCATGCAATAAATAGATTAAAAAGTTCAGCTTCACATAAATCATTATGATGTACAGTATAAGGAGTAATGCTAATTTTAGGTACAAATATTCTAATTTAATGTATCGATTAGGTAAATATTTTAGATACAACAATGATGATTTTGATGAACAGAACACTACTTTAGTAAAAGGATAATTAATATATTTTTGTACTTATGTGATGCTTCCAATTTAATTTCAAATAGGCCTACTGAATGTACCTTTTTTTTTGTTATGTTTAGTCTGCCCTTAGATCTTGTATTCCCAAGGGGATACTGCATTATATAAATGTTTTTACTCACATCATTCATACTTTCATACTATATGTTTATATTAAGGTTTATATTAGGATTGTTTCTCCAAACTTTCAAATCCTATGCAGTCAACCCCTCCCACAAGACAGTTTTCTATGGAAAGAAATTAATATCATAATCTTATCATTATTAGTAGTTATTAACTTGTCAAAATGCTCTCCATAGTCTAATATAATTAACCTACTTAGTTATCTTCCCACAAAATTTTGTTAAGAATGACGTAATATTGCACCATGTGATGTGATCCCACACCCCAGGGCCTGTCCCTGAGGAAAGTCACGTAGACAAAAATGTTCCCCTATATAGTAATCCAGAGATCAGGTTCAATAGATATCTAAATGTCACTTATTTAGCGTCAAGATTAATTTCCTATAAATTGATAACTATTTCACGTCTCAATAATCAATTAATAATAAGATCAAAGGAGGAATATCCTCGAAACCCCCCCTTCCCCCTTCTCATCTCCCGCCTTTTTCCCAGACAGCGTCATTCGTGGTTCACCCTCCATTGTGTTCGCAGGTGAGTGACATCGCTCTCGAAATCCCTCAATATTTGTGAAATCCAATACCTCTCGCCATTATTATATAGTCCACAATCTTCCCCAGTAGTCTGACAATACATGTAAACTCCTATTGAGATCTATTATAAGTGGATAATATCAATTTCCTTCTCTTAAAGAAGGACAACGTGGTTTCAAAACCGCATGGCCTCCTGTGTCTCCTGTTCCCCTTCAAAATAATATTTCATGGTGTATAATATATATTTTTTATGGTAATTTCTATGTTATTGTGACTGTGTATTAACTTCTGAGTTAAGGAAGTGAATTATGATTCGTGGCTCACCCTCCATTGTGTTCGCAGGGAAAGAATGCCTCCACGACAGTTACACCAATTTCTCATTTACTTTCTTTTGTTTTTGTAGTTAAATGAACGGCTAGAAAGCCACTGCCAAATTTCCAAGTTAAGCTTTAGGAAACTATGTGTCACGTAAGACGGTCTGATAGACCCAGCCCATGTATCCAGGAATAGGAATCGCGTATTCCTACTTAGTGAGGAAGAGTTATACTATGTATGCATAAACAGAAACATTGAGATCATCTTACTTTCGGAAATCCCCTGAGAAAAGGTTCTTTAACTGTTCTCAGGCCCAGTTACAAAATTATAACATTTTTAAGGTGATATTTTTCAGGGAAGGGAGTCAAGGGTATAATGTGTAATGTGTGAAGAGCTTGGTATCTCGAGGTGAGATATGTATTGCCAACTCTGTATTTATTTTCTTTTTGAGGAAGGTGAAGTTTTTCTGCCATGAGCCATTAAGTTGTCTGATACGATAACTAAGCCGTGTTTCTAAGACTCAGTGATCAGTCTGTGATATTCAAAGTATACATTAAATAAATAACTCAAGTAAAATCTGAGAAAGTGATTCTGTGTTAATACTAACCTCCGTTTGGTGTGGTAAGGTTAATAGGGAGGTGCTCAACACTCTTGAAAAAGGATATGAAACAAATCCACGAATCCATGTGCCTTATTGAAACTCAGTCCACTCTACCAAATAACTAAATTGTTAAATCAGTTCCCCCTTTCTTTTCATTGGTCGCCTATATTTCCCTGGTAGTAATTATTTTCTCTTTCGAATATTTTAACTTCCCTTTAGGAAGAAATTAAATTCCCTGAGAATCCCCTAATTCTCACTAAACCTTTGGGGGTGGTGGCAGCTTTCTTTTCTTAATATTCAGGGAAATATCCAACATCAGGGACCATTAATTAATATAATTAATCAAAGTAAATATATTTTTAATTGCCATGAGAGTTCCCCATTCGAAGTTAATTTAATGACAAGGCACCACACTGGTGGTCCTTCAGCAGTGAAGTGAAAGTAAAACAAATTAATTAAATAAAGAATAGAATAACAGAACAACAACTATAATAAATAAATATAAAAAAATAACGCCCCCGTCCCCCCCCCCCAGGCACCACACTGGTGGCTTAAGCGGTGGGATTCAAAGTGTTTTGAGCACTACCTAATAATTACCACAGCAAGTGAGGATGAAAAAGTTTCTTGTCATGCAATAATCAAGTAAGAGGAATGATAAATGAAGTAGTTGTACTCAGGGCCCTACGTGACACATGATTTGTTCTTTTGCTAAGGTATAGCTCTGGGTTAGGTTAAGTTAGTCTGGATTAAGTTAGTAAATAAGTTAGCCTGGATTAAGGTACCCTAACGATTATCCCGCTATAGTTAGGATAACTCGGGAAACGTTAGATGTAAAGGAAGATAATGATTTTGTGGAAGCAAGTTGATGTTATTTTTGTTTAATTAGGCACCTATTTGTGTCAGGTTTTGCCCACATTGCCGTAATCATTTAGTAAAGCTCGAGTTTATTTTTTTTTTAGTGATGAAATTAAGTAAGGTTAGTGAGTTAAAGATTCAACAACTTAGAGGCACCCTAAACTTTCAACACAAACAAAACACACACACTGTTCTGGAGAGCATGGAGCAGTACGTCGCAGGCCTCGGAATGCCCCAGTCTATGGTCCACGACAACGGATTGGAGTCCGTGTCGCAGCAGTTCAAGATCTCTACAGGAGACATCGGATCCTCAGTCTTCACATGGCAGTCAAGACCAAAGCCACATGTGGACAAAGAGGAGTGGTTACTGACTCCTCTGGAAGTTTTGTGTGCCGGGAAAGACAATGATGAACCGATGCCTCCACGGCTGTGTGGTGGACCTGAGCGATGTATTGAGGAGTGTGGATACAGTGGCTGGGCAGAAACAATCCCAAAGAACTATGCCACAATGGGTGTTAGTTTTAAGGTGTAGAGGAACAGGTTTGGACAATTAGTGGTGCTAAGTTAGTCCCCTTGGAGGTATGTTGTTGGTGAATCGACCCAGGTGTGACAGGTCGATAGACTATCCACCTTAATTCCCCCGGGCCTAGTTTGAGCCCTGAAGGAGTGGTGAACTTTTAAAGTAGAAGATAAGTTCACAGGATTGTGTGTAGTTCACACAATGGACTAGTTCAGGGAGCTGTAGGCCACTTTAACGTGAGGGAATCACACCTGGTAGTAGTGTGATTAGGCCTCTAAGCTACAGTCTGCCGGTGTTAGGAGGTGGAGGAGACATCAGGACGTAGCCTAAGCTCTGTCAAATGCTTCCTGTATGACCACTTGCTGCGGAAACGAATGAAGGGTGATTGAATGCGAATGTTGTGAGCAAATGAAGATGAATGACTGAGAATTTATGTTATTGTTTGTTTTGGTGTGAAAGTCAAGGGCTGGAAGGCTCAACTTAGCTACCGAGTGTCCGGGATCTTGTACAGTTGACGAGATCATCCATACTTCTCTCATGAGTATGTGGACTGGGGTGTGCCCTACAATAATCTGAACTACAGCCAAGTAGCAGCAGTAGCCAGGCAATTGGTTTCTCAGGAACCACATATTACGTTGCCAGTGTTTTAGCCAGGAAGGGCTGCAGAAGTAGTGGAGTGGTGGGGAAGGTCGAGTGAATGTTAGACTGATGGAAAACCAAGGTGGGTTGTAACCTTAGTGACCACTAAACCAGTTCCTAAATGGTAAACCTGTTAGGATGTAATTTTTTTTTTATTATTAGTGAGTAAAAACATTTCACCCGGAGGGAAAAGTCGTGTGATGCTTCCAATTTAATTTCAAATAGGCCTACTGAATGTACCTTTTTTTTTGTTATGTTTAGTCTGCCCTTAGATCTTGTATTCCCAAGGGGATACTGCATTATATAAATGTTTTTACTCACATCATTCATACTTTCATACTATATGTTTATATTAAGGTTTATATTAGGATTGTTTCTCCAAACTTTCAAATCCTATGCAGTCAACCCCTCCCACAAGACAGTTTTCTATGGAAAGAAATTAATATCATAATCTTATCATTATTAGTAGTTATTAACTTGTCAAAATGCTCTCCATAGTCTAATATAATTAACCTACTTAGTTATCCCACAAAATTTTGTTAAGAATGACGTAATATTGCACCATGTGATGTGATCCCACACCCCAGGGCCTGTCCCTGAGGAAAGTCACGTAGACAAAAATGTTCCCCTATATAGTAATCCAGAGATCAGGTTCAATAGATATCTAAATGTCACTTATTTAGCGTCAAGATTAATTTCCTATAAATTGATAACTATTTCACGTCTCAATAATCAATTAATAATAAGATCAAAGGAGGAATATCCTCGAAACCCCCCCTTCCCCCTTCTCATCTCCCGCCTTTTTCCCAGACAGCGTCATTCGTGGCTCACCCTCCATTGTGTTCGCAGGTGAGTGACATCGCTCTCGAAATCCCTCAATATTTGTGAAATCCAATACCTCTCGCCATTATTATATAGTCCACAATCTTCCCCAGTAGTCTGACAATACATGTAAACTCCTATTGAGATCTATTATAAGTGGATAATATCAATTTCCTTCTCTTAAAGAAGGACAACGTGGTTTCAAAACCGCATGGCCTCCTGTGTCTCCTGTTCCCCTTCAAAATAATATTTCATGGTGTATAATATATATTTTTTATGGTAATTTCTATGTTATTGTGACTGTGTATTAACTTCTGAGTTAAGGAAGTGAATTATGATTCGTGGCTCACCCTCCATTGTGTTCGCAGGGAAAGAATGCCTCCACGACAGTTACACCAATTTCTCATTTACTTTCTTTTGTTTTTGTAGTTAAATGAACGGCTAGAAAGCCACTGCCAAATTTCCAAGTTAAGCTTTAGGAAACTATGTGTCACGTAAGACGGTCTGATAGACCCAGCCCATGTATCCAGGAATAGGAATCGCGTATTCCTACTTAGTGAGGAAGAGTTATACTATGTATGCATAAACAGAAACATTGAGATCATCTTACTTTCGGAAATCCCCTGAGAAAAGGTTCTTTAACTGTTCTCAGGCCCAGTTACAAAATTATAACATTTTTAAGGTGATATTTTTCAGGGAAGGGAGTCAAGGGTATAATGTGTAATGTGTGAAGAGCTTGGTATCTCGAGGTGAGATATGTATTGCCAACTCTGTATTTATTTTCTTTTTGAGGAAGGTGAAGTTTTTCTGCCATGAGCCATTAAGTTGTCTGATACGATAACTAAGCCGTGTTTCTAAGACTCAGTGATCAGTCTGTGATATTCAAAGTATACATTAAATAAATAACTCAAGTAAAATCTGAGAAAGTGATTCTGTGTTAATACTAACCTCCGTTTGGTGTGGTAAGGTTAATAGGGAGGTGCTCAACACTCTTGAAAAAGGATATGAAACAAATCCACGAATCCATGTGCCTTATTGAAACTCAGTCCACTCTACCAAATAACTAAATTGTTAAATCAGTTCCCCCTTTCTTTTCATTGGTCGCCTATATTTCCCTGGTAGTAATTATTTTCTCTTTCGAATATTTTAACTTCCCTTTAGGAAGAAATTAAATTCCCTGAGAATCCCCTAATTCTCACTAAACCTTTGGGGGTGGTGGCAGCTTTCTTTTCTTAATATTCAGGGAAATATCCAACATCAGGGACCATTAATTAATATAATTAATCAAAGTAAATATATTTTTAATTGCCATGAGAGTTCCCCATTCGAAGTTAATTTAATGACAAGGCACCACACTGGTGGTCCTTCAGCAGTGAAGTGAAAGTAAAACAAATTAATTAAATAAAGAATAGAATAACAGAACAACAACTATAATAAATAAATATAAAAAAATAACGCCCCCGTCCCCCCCCCGGGCACCACACTTATTCTTCAAATAACTTTGGTTTGGAGAATATTTGCTATGCATTTAAATATCGTTCCATACTCTGGGTCTTGGATACATCAGGAAATGTTCGTACAGGGTTAGTTTATGATTAGGTATATGTAGTGAGTGTTGGTTGTGTATTTGGTAATTGTGGAGTGATCAGATAATAATAGAACTGACTGTATCTATTTGTACATATAGGAGCAATGAATAGTGTTGATAGATCACTTATATACAATACCTTTAAGGCTTTGAATAATGGAGGGTTAACTTCACAGTAGTCACTTTCAGTTATTATACAGGTTATTATACTGAAAGAGGCAGGAGGAACGAGTAAGAGAGGAGGGTGTTTGAGCTTGTAACAGGTGGGAAGGAAGTCGGGGGGGATAGTGGCAGGGCGCTGTATACATTCCCGTCACCTGCCATTCTGTCAGTCAACATCGCAGAATATGAGTGAAAGCACCTCCAGGATCCATTCATGCCAGGCCAGGAGTTAAGGAGGACGGGGGAGGCTTGGGGACGAGGTATGAGGTGGGCGGGAGAAGTAGGTTATGTGAGCAATTGCCTGCATGTTCCTTCTGGCCCGCTGTTTGTTATGGGTGTTACCGCTGCCACTACCTTTTATTGCCCTCGTGTAGAAGTTGTTGTTGTTGTTGTTGTTGTTGTTGTTGTTGTTGTTGTTGTTGTTGTTGTTGTTGTTGTTGTTGTTGTTGTTGTTGTTGTTGTTGTTGTAGTAGTAGTAGTAATAATAGTAGTAGTAGCAGTAGTAGTAGTAGTAGTAATAGTTGTTATTGTTATTTTCGTTGTCGTTCATAATGTTGCTTTTATTTCAGGTGGAAGAGAACAAAGCACATGGAATATTCACATCTTTTTTTATGTTTTATCTGACGACCTTTTGAAAATGAAAAGGTCGCACGTGCATCAAATCTTTTAAAACCTCGCATCTCTTTTTTCATATATAATTTTTCATCTTTCCAGAACAGATGCAAATTAATTTCCAGGTAATTTGATAATTTGTCTTAATAGAATGACAGTCGGGAGATTAAAACAATGTGTTTATAAAGACGAATATTTCCTTTACTTTCTTGTATGTGTAAAGTTGACAAGACCAAAATGTTGATCAGTGGGATGATTGCAGAAAAAATTGACCCTGCAGAGTTGATTGCTTTCTCTCCTTAGAATTCCTTTACTCCTACCCTTCTCTCCTCCCCCATTCCCGGTATTACTTTTGCTCTTCTTCCTTACAGCCTTTTTATTCCCTATCTTTTTTATCTTCCTACATTATCATCTGTAATTCCCTCCTCCCTTTCCTTTCTCCCTCCATCCACTCTCCACCTACTTGTTCGTCAGACCTTCATGCTATTTTACTCGCTAATTTTATTGAGTTATTCCTCACTTGCATAATAGCGGTTTCATTTTTTTTTTCTCTCTCTCTCTCGCACACGCACACGCACACACACACACACACACACACACACACACACACACACACACACACACACACACACACACACACACACACACACACACACACACACACACACACACTTCTTCCCTCTTTTCATCAGTCCTTTCACTGCCCTTCTCACACTTGTAGCTTGGTTGAAGTTTCTTTTAAAATGTTTTCCTCCTCCTCCTCCTCCTCCTCCTCCTCCTCCTCCTCCTCCTCCTCCTCCTCCTTCTCCTCCTCCTCCTCCTCCTCCTCCTCCTCCTCCTCCTCCTCCTCCTCCTCCTCCTCCTCCTCCTCCTCTTCCTTTTCCTCCTCACCCTTTTCTTCCACACTAATTCTCTAATTCGTAATCCTGCTTTTATTTGTTGTTTCTGTATTTTTTTTGTCGTTTTCCTCCCTCCTCTTCCTCCTCCTCCTCCTCCTTTCCTCTTCTTGTATTCTCCTCCCTTCCTTTTCTCTCTTCTTCCTTATTCCAATCACACCCTTGGTTCTCGCCTTTGTCCTCCTGCTTATCTTGCTGCGTTTACGGTTTTTCCTTCTCCTCTTTCTCCTCCTTTCCTTCGTCCTCCTCCTCCGCCTCTTTCCCTTTTCCTATAATCATGGCATTACACATTCCACCACCCTGTTCACCTCTATTCTCAGCCTCCAGTAATGCCTCCCTCCCTCTCTCTATTCCTCCCTCCCTTCCCTCCTTAACTTCTATTCCTTCCTTCCTTCCTTCCTTCCTTCCTTCCTTCAGTGCCCTCCTCTCTGCCTTAACCTTCTTCCCAGTTCCCCAGTTCGCTTCCCTGTCGCGGTCTTCCTCTTCTGCACATCTGCCTTCATTTATTTATTTATTCGTCCGATGAGCGCTATCCTGCATTTCACTTCTCGCAAGCAGGCACTCCACCTCTTGAATTGCACACCTCCTCTTGCCTCCTTTACCCTCCCCACTCTTCTTATTTGACTTTTTTTTTCCTCC
>JAXIVD010008885.1:7500-15000 GCA_036785275.1 Cancer borealis | reverse complement strand
GGAAGCCTGAAATAATGAGTTCCTACAATGAGACCAAAGGTAGGGTCGATACATTCGACCAGATGTGCTCCTACTATGCAGTTGGACGCAAGATAAAATGATGGCCCATGTGTGTTTTCTATGGGATGATAAATGGCGGTGTTATCAACTCATGGATAATATACAGTGAAAACTAGCTGAGGACAGGTGGTTTTACAATGCCCAGGCGTAAATACATGCAGCAGTTGGCTATGGCCCTTATCAAACCATGGGCAGAAAAGAGATTTGCCAACACTCCACTCACGTAACCTCAAGAAGGTTATAAGTACTGTCTGCGACATCCCTCTACCTGCCACAGCTGCTCCACCAGGCCGCATAGTGATGAATGACAGCAGAGCTCACACGATTCGCTGCTCACACTGTCCCAGGAACGAGGACAGGAAGACCCGCCACAGGTGCGCCGGCTGTGGAAGCCCAGTATGCCTTCGCCACATCTACCCATACTGCGGAGATTGTCAGCAGTAACCAGTACACAAAGGTAAATGACTGTAAATAACTGTAAAACCAGATTATACTTTGCTCAAACGTTGTAGCTACAGTTTCAGAACCTAAAAGTTGTAATTTATTATCATTTTTTGTGACTTAAAATTCACTCTCTCCCATACAGTGTTTGTTGCTACCAAAAGGCTAGGAATCTCATAGCGGAAGCTCTTACGACCTGGGTGTGTGTGGGTCATCGCACAAGATTTCAGCTGTAGTTTTCAATTTTTCATAGAACTTTTGGTAATGTAATGTAGATTTTTTGCTATTTTTACTACTTATTTTGAGTTGCAACTTACACACTCACTTTACAACAGTATTATCTATAATTACAGAAGAAATTAAATTAGAAACATTGTATTTTTTTTTAGATTTAATAAATTTGTATTACAAGTATTTTTTTTGTTATTTTCCAAAATAGGGTTCATTATACCCCACGAACGTGTTAACAGGATAATGATATTTAGAGGAAAACCATTGTTATGGAAGAAAGTCCTAATAAAATTAACCTCACAATCAAAAGAAAGCTAGTTAGATAATAAGGCATAGCAATGATATAACAGGGTTTTAATTGCATTAATTTAAAATAAGTTGGGGATAGAAGACAAATAATGAATCCCCAAACCTGTAAAAGTTGGTTTGCGGTAAACTGCTGTATGCAGATGATTATTGTTTCATGATACTATTACGTCCAAGAAAGGGATAGAGCCATTGATTTCTGTTTCACACGTGAATTCTATGTTGGGGGTGTTTTGAGTTTAAGTAACTGAGAAATTTAGAGATGTGTTGAGAATGTTTAAATAATAGAAAAGTGTCATCAACATATCTTCTATAGACTATAGGTTTACATTCACTAGGGCAGTCACTTAACCATTTTGTTTCGTGAAGACACAAAAACGCATTAGCAAGAGTTAGGCCAAGGCAAGAACCCATAGCCACACCATCTACTTGGACATATAAATTATTATTAAATAAGAAGGGGGAGTCTTTAATTGTCAGATCTAGTAGATTGATAAACTGTTTCTTTATATAGTTAAGGTGAGTATCCTGATCTTTAAATTGTTAATTACTAATGGTTTCAATGGTTTCATCAAGGGGAATATTGGTGAACAGTGACTTGATGTCAAAATTAGCCATGTCAGTGTTGTGTACATCTAATTTGTTTATATTTTCAACAAATTCATAAGAATTTTTTTGAGTAAATTCATTTAACGTTAATAGTTTTAGTATTGGAACAAAGTATTTATCTAATTTATAATTAAAGGTATTAATGGTACTGTGAACTTTTGGGAGACCATATTGGATGCCCGGAGATGAACCACTAGTGAATAGGTTGTTAGATATATCCTTAGTGATAACATTCAATTTAAGAAGTTGTCTTAGTAGTCTTGCTAGCTTGTCTTCTAATTTAGTGATGTAATGGAAACCATTGACTTTAATTAATTTAAACTTTGATAAATGCTTTAATATATCCTCAACCTTCATAAGATAATCTCCCTTATTCATAACTACTGTGCCTCGGCCTTTATCTAGCTTAGTGATAATAATTGAGTCATCTGTTCTTAATTTGATAAGGGCGTCATAGAGGGCTTGGGGTAATATCATGAATGAATGTTTAAAACTGTTGAACTCTAGAAATGAAGAATGCGATTCTGTGGCAATGTCTGTTTTTAAAATATCCCAATTCATGGGTTTATGTGGCAAGTATTTGAGAGTATTTACTAGATACTCAAAGGCAAAATAATGTTCTATGAAATTAATTTTAAACTTAGGGAGAGAGTAAGAAACTCCGAGTGAGAGTACATCCAGTTCTGAAGCGGTAAAAGTCCTGTTTGAGAGATTAATAACTGTTTTGTCACTAATAACTGTATTAATGATAGGAATGCCCTAAGCTTCAAGTTTTTTCTGGTGAGCAGATTCATCACGCTTTAGTTTAGAGACGTTGCTACGCTTTAATCTACTGTAAAGACAACTAAAATTTAATTAAGAGACTGTATTTCTAAAGTTAAAGTAAGTTTGATCGAATTCAGTAACAAGTTGTTTCAGGAAACAATTTTTGTTATTAATTTCCAAGTTAAGTAGTTTAAATTGACTCGACTGGTATGTTTTAGAGTTCCTGATGTTTGGGTTATGTACTTTAAAGTAGAGAAATTTAGGTATTATGTTGTATGCTTTGCATTTGCCATGAAATTCTATATCCAATTTTGTTTTGGTAACTTTGTAATGTAATTTTTCCAACCTCCTATACATTCCTATATATGTATTGCCATATCTTCTATTAGGTACATCACTAAAGGATTGATGTTTAGGGAACTTTAATCTGGTTAGAAATATAAATATAAATATATATATATATATATATATATATATATATATATATATATATATATATATATATATATATATATATATATAGTTACTTAATACGAGTTATTTTACTCAGTATGGTGGAAAATTATATCATACGATTTCTCTAGTGCATCTTTATTGAAATTCCATTTGACAGTACAATGATTGGACATATAAGCAGCATATATCAATGATTTCAATTTGAAAGCTATGATTTACCATATCTATTTAGCAAAGTCCACTACGATAAGAATCATGACATCTATAATTTTAAGGGATTCATGTGTATATTTATAGAAACTTCTGAAGAAGTAAGATGTTTCAATCCCGTGATGATCTATATATCAGTATCTCCAGTAGGAAGGTCATTAGTGCCAATAGTACCCCTGTGTGTCAGAGAAGAATGAATTGTGAATGTCATGTTATTGAATCATATCATCATTAATTGATTTGTTATTGATATTCGCACAAATGATTGGCGGTCAGTTATTTATGGTTATCGCTTTTCAGTTGTCGTAAGTCACGTTCCAATGATTCACGATTCATTTCACCTGCAACAAGTTATATATTTATTTTATGTAAGAAACTACAGATAGAATTGTCAAGTATTGGTAATGTACATTTTTTTTTTTTTTTAATTCCATAAAACTGCAATAAAGACATATTGCAAAAATTTTCAATTAAACATAAAAAAATAACAGCCTATCCTTTGTGAAACCTAGGTGAACATCTTAATTTTTCCTTTGTTGTTTATTCAATAATTACTATAGCTCGTGTTAGAATCCAAATCATTCATATGTGTATATCCATACACACATACACACATATACTCCTACAGATGCACCTCCAATACGTGTAAATAACAAGGAGTGCAAACATAGCACACCTCACCTATACGGACATACCCCAAACACACACACACACACACACACACACACACACACACACACACACACACACACACACACACACACACACACACACACACACACACACACACACACACACACACACACACACACACACACACACACACACACACACACACACACACACACACACACACACACACACACACACACAAACACACACACACACACACACACACACACACACACACACACACACACACACACACACACACACACACACACACACACACACACACACACACACACACACACACACACACACACACACACACACACACACACACACACACACACACACACACACACACACACACACACATTCATACACACACATACACATGACACAACCAAATTCTTTTCTAGATAAGTGTGTTATACACAATATTTGTTAAGTTTATATCTTATTTGCTAAGTGATTAAATAAGATATAGCACACTCAATCTGTGATATGATATGTATGATATAATGAAAAAAGCAAAACGATAATAATAACTGCAAGCAGTAGCAGTCTGATTGGATTATGCAACATATCTTCTATCTATGAGGAGCGAAACATTCTAAGAAACACGGCTCTCTCAAACTGAAGAGACATAACTAAATGGATATTATCTATTGTCACTTGGTAGTTAGTGTAAAGAAATTATTCAGATATTATGTAATCGTATCAACAATACCAGGAATTACAGCTTGAAGAAGAAAATATCAATTAATCTAAGATAATGAAGGAAAACATTATCAAAGAATTTAAGAGACATATTTGGAAATAAATGAAATAGCAGCAGAGTGCTGTGATCTGGAAAACAAGATTCAAAAGATAATTGTTGATCACCAGCAAATATTAAATGAAAAAGAATATAAGATAAAGTAATTTGACAGGCTAAAAACATATTGGAAAGAAATTGAAGAACATATAGTCACAATTTCCACAGTGAGAGAAAGATAAGGTAAAGAAAGTTAATTTCTAGATAAGAAATGATAAAAATAAATGAATGGGTAAATAAATGTCCGATTATATAGGGCTCCAAAAAAATTAATATATCTGAAGTTTTTTTTTTCTTTATCATTAACCGTTTGCACCAGTAGACATATGGAGACACAGATGGACTTGTCTCGTCTGTTATTTAGTGTAAGTTTTAGAATTTTTATAGTGACGCCTCGAATGATTAAGTTCTCTCTTGAATGTGAGGCTTATTACCGCTACAGCCTCAGATGCACGTTAACGTTGTAAGTCCCGTCTGAGGACAGTATGGCAGCATTTTGGGTAGTCTTTGGCCACTCGGCTCCGATATCAAATATAGAAAAGTGGTCAGTGGATATCGGGGACTCGAACCCGGGATCCTAGGCTCCCATGCCCGTACGCTGACCACTGCACTACCGAAAGTAATTTATAAAAATTTTATATTGAAAACACTGCCACCATAATACCACAGACGGTCAGCCAAAACATACCAGTAAAGAAAGAAATCAGACAATGGGATACTAGTCCACCTAAACTGTTCATAGCTGTGTAATGGACAGTTTTTAAGAAATTAAAATAGAAGGACACATGAATTAAAATAAATTTATATCCAAATAATTTTACATTCGATGATATTGTACAGCTGGTCTTAAGATGACCGTGAAGAAAACTAAGCTCATCTCCGATAATTACATACCAAATCATGAATTTAAGTAGTGGATGAAATAATAGAATGTGTCCAGGAAGATATCGATTCAAAACAGGAAACAAGTGCATGTCCAGATCATTCTATTCTACTATATTATATTATTCAGATAATTATAAAGAACAATATGAATGGTATGAGTTTTGAGACAATATTATGTTATACATAGTAATCTTCCACAATTACTAATGAGAAAAGCTAATAATCAAGGCATTGTACCAGTTTTATCATGTGGATTGGAAACCAGGAGTTTGACAGAAGTGTTGAGACGAACACACAGAGGATTGAAGTAAATAATGCTATGTATAACAATGAAAGATAGGAAGAGAACATCACAGATTAGGGTGCAAGACAGTAACTACAAGCATAAGAAAAAATAAATCAACATGGAAAGGACACATCAGGCACCAAACTTCTTTTTTTTTTTTAACATTAAAAGGGTACAGGCTAAGGAAAAAAAATATTGAAAAAATCCCGCTTGTCGCCAGACTCTGTAAAGAAGACAGTAGGAGAAATATAGACATGGGGTGTCAGTTCAATTTAGTATGAGAGGTGTCTTGACACTCCTCTTTTGAAGGAGTTTTAATTCATAGGCAGATGGAAAAACAGACATAGGAAAAGAGTTCCAGAGTTTACCAGTGTAAGGGATGAAAGAGGGAAGATACTGGTTAACTCTTGCATTAGGTAGATGGACAGAATAAGGATGAGAATAAATAGAAAGTCTTGTGCAGCAAAGACGTAGGAGGTGGGGAGACATGCAGTTAGCAAAACAGTCAGCATGAAAATAGCGGTAGAAGATAAATAAAGATGCAACACTGCGGCGGTGACTTAAAGAGTTAAGACAGTCAGTTAGAGAAGGACAGTTGATTAGTCGAAAAGCTTTAGAATCCACCCTGTTTAAAAGAGCTCTATGAGTTGAGCCTCTCATAAATAAGAGCCATACTCCATACATGGGCGGATAAGGCCCCTGTACAGAGCAAGCAGCTGAGAGGGAGAGATAAATGGACGCAGACGCCATAGGATAACTTTTTCGAAGCTGATTTAGCAAAAGTAGAGATATGAATTTGTCAGTTTAGATTTTTAGTAAAGGGAGGACGGAGGGAGAGACTGAGTTCCCGATGCTTCTTTATTGTCCAGAGTCAGCTAGCGGACTGCCCTTCGCTGAGCTATATGAATAGTTTTCATGTCGTATGAAGCCTTGAGTGTCTTACCGAATCACTAAACCGTAACTGCCCTTCTAACATTTCATACATTAATAACCAAATTTACTCAATACATTACATAAAGGATATACCGAGTGTGCTTAATGTGGAGGAGAGGGGAAGTTGATTGTCATTGAAGAAGAGGGGATAGTTATCTGGAAGATTATGTCGAGTAGATAGTTGTAGAAATTGAGTTTTTGAGGCATTGAACAAAACAAGGTTTGCTCTGCCCCACTCAGAAACTAGTGAAAGATCAGAAGTTAAGCGTCCTATAGCATCTCGCCCTGAGTCATTTAATTCTTGTTGGATTGAGCGTCTGTTGTACGACGTTGAAAAATAGATATAAAAAAAAAAATAGATGGACAACTAAAATAAAAGAACAACAACACAGATTAAAAAAAAAAATCTAGGCAAGCAGATAATGATATACGAATTCTTTCTGGGATGGCTTGGGATAGACAGTTAGTCAATATTGATAAGTGGAGAATGCTGGGAGAGGTCATTGCCCTGTATCTAACTCATGCGGGATGATGCTTCTGCTAGATGCAATTTGTCGACTAATATGTTGATGTGTCTGTGTTGCATTCACTAACTTCCATCCACAAGTGATTCTATCAGCAATTATGGATTTATTCACTAATGTATATAAACTGCTTTAAAAAGATCAATGTAATATTAACTATTATAGAACTCCCACGGATATTATGTTAACCCCAATTCCGTGGTTATAGTTTCCTTATAAGGCGATAGGCATTGTATGACTTGGGTATTGCGTCATTTACGCAATACCCAAGTCATACAATGCCTATCGCCATATAAGGAAACTATAACCAC
>JAXIVD010008885.1:0-2500 GCA_036785275.1 Cancer borealis | reverse complement strand
AATAAAAAATATTCCAAGGCTGAAAATTAAATCTTATGAAAAAAGGCTTAAATAACTAAATTTATTAATTTGATTTGATTGAAATGTTCAAAATAATCAAAGGATTTGATTATATCAATGCATAAACTAAGCTTAATGGTGACCGATCAAATATAATGAGAAGACAAAACAGTTTTTAGATTACTGGTAAGAGATTCATATCAAACGAAGCCAAGCAATTTTTTTTTCAATCGGATCGTTAACGTTTGGAACTCCCTGCCTGCAAATATCGTCGACGGTAAAACAATTACTACGTTAAAAAATATACTTGACAAATACTTAGAAGCCAATCCACAACTAAAGTACGATCAGCTAACGTAGCAACCTTTAAGTTTTTCCTGATATACCTATCTTACGATATGTTGTTTCGGAAGACCTCACTAGTGACCTGACATCACTTACCAGGAAGTAGTGGTAGCAGTAGTGATAGTGACCGTAGTGGTAGTGAGAGTAGTAATAGTCTTGTCTAAAACATTTCCATACAATTTTTTTCATATTGCATGGTTCGCCTACCTTTCCTACCAACCATGGCAGGTGGGAGAAGCCTTTAGCCTTCTTATCCTGTACCCTTCACTCTAGATTAGATAGTGTAGTTTTTATCACAAACTTTCTCGTACGGGCCAGCAGGCCTGTTGCTGTTTGTTCTTCCTATGTGTTCCTATGTGCTCCTATGTGTGTGTGTGTGTGTGTGTGTGTGTGTGTGTGTGTGTGTGTGTGTGTGTGTGTGTGTGTGTGTGTGTGTGTGTGTGTGTGTGTGTGTGTGTGTGTGTGCGTGTGTGTGCGTGTGTGTGTGTGTGTGTGTGTGTGTGTGTGTGTGTGTGTGTGTGTGTGTGTGTGTGTGTGTGTGTGTGTGTGTGTGTGTGTGTGTGTGTGTGTGTGTGTGTGTGTGTGTGTGTGTGTGTGTGTGTGTGTGTGTGTGTGTGTGTGTGTATGCGCGCGATATGTGTGATATGTACCAACAGTGATGCCCTACGCAGTTAAAAGAAAAAGAAAACATTATTAGGTTGTATGTGGCAGTTAGGTTTGATTAGGTATTTATTTTTATTTAAATGTATGAGGTAGTATGTAACAGGTTAGGTTACGTTTTTTATTTATTTTTTTATCTCTGGGGTTGTATGTGGTACCTAGGTTAAGTTACATATACTTTAATTTTATTTTGTTAGGTTGTATTGGTAGTTAGGTTAGGTTTGGTTTTTTCTGTTTTTATTTATTCTTGAGATTATATGTGATAGTTAGGTTAGGTAAAGTATTTTCTTATTTATAAGGATGTATGTGGTAATTAGATTAGGTCTCGCTTTTTTATTATTTTTATTTATGAGGTTATACGTGATAGTTAGGTTAAGTAAAGTATTTTCTTACATATAAGGTTGTAATGTGGTAGTTAGGTTTGGTTACGCTTTTTTATTTATTTTTATATTTAAGAGGTATGTGGCAGTTAGTTTAGGTTACGTTTTCTATTTTTGATTTATAGGGATGTATGTGGCGTTTTTTTTTCTACATATAAAGAGTACCGCCTAAGGTCAAACAAAAACTGGTAAAAAGAGAAATCCCGCCTTTTCTGGACAAGCATTATTAATTGACTATTATTAATCAGAATCAGAATCATAATAATTTTACAAAATACCTCACCCATAGGATTAGTAAAACGATTGACTCAAATTTGTTATTTCCATAAGATGTGCGTCTCGTCACCGATAATGAATACTTCTTTTAACTCATTTAAGACCTTCATCTTGAATAGTCACATTTGGAACAGTTAAAATGACGAATAGCGCAGCACATATTAAACTCCTTTGTCTTCTTAAATAATGTTCTCTCGGCTATGTTCATATGAGCTACGTCTCCTAGCCAATCTCAAACACTTATTTCAACTCATTATCTTCAATAACACTTATATTTGTATGGATTCCATATTTAAGGAGACGGTATTTCCCGATGTGGATGTCATATTTATTCTATTTTAGACAAACCAAGCTAGAGCAAAGCTCCCACGCAGCTTGATTGATATAGGTTGGTTTAAAGGCAAGCAAGGCTTGCTTAGGCTTGCATCTCAGGCGCTCACAGAAATGGCTTTTGATCAAGCTACAGCAATATATATAAAGTTAGCCTGCTATGTTTGCTCACAAAAACGCACTATAAGAAGAAGAAAAAGAATAAAGAAAAGAAAGAATAAAAAGAGAAGTCGCCGCTGATATTGGCTGGCGCCAGCTGAGGCTTTTGAGTTGATTATTTCTTCATGATAAATGAGCGCTCGTGCTAATTGCATTTCGCTCTAATTGAACTCGCGCTAAATGGGGCTCTATTAAATATCTATCTATCTATCTATCTATCTATTTATATATATATATATATATATATATATATATATATATATATATATATATATATATATATATATTTATTTATATATATATATATATATATATATATATATATATATATATATATATATATATGTATA
>JAXIVD010008884.1:5000-12500 GCA_036785275.1 Cancer borealis | reverse complement strand
GAGAGAGAGAGAGAGAGAGAAGAGAGAGAAGAGAGAGAGAGAGAGAGAGAGAGAGAGAGAGAGAGAGAGAGAGAGAAAGAGAGATGGATACGCACAGAGATTATATAGAAAAAAATATTGTTAATCTGATGGTCATCGAATTTATAAAAACAAAACAAAATATATTCACTTTCAGATTATTGAGAAAATTAACTTATGACATTTTTTATTGTTTTTCGGCTTTTTGAAAATTAGTTCTGTTTTGTAAATACTAATTTTTGATATTGCCATTTTCTTCAGTTTTTCTTATTCACATTAAATCAGCTTCATAACTTTTTGAATTATCATTAATTTTATTATTATTTTTTTCACTTTCTTAGACCTTTTCATCCTTTTTACTTTATTTTATTACATGTTCATAATTTTCATTCCATTTCCTTGTCGTTTTTATTCCCTACAGCAATCCAAGAAGTAAAACAAAATATATATATATATATATATATATATATATATATATATATATATATATATATATATATATATATATATATATATAAACCTACCAAAATAACATTTGTAAATCCTGTATTTTTTTTTATCTTTCAAATCTGCTTAATCCTGTATGTCATTTTTTTTTTTTATCATATTAATAGTTTAAACTATTTTTACCTTTATTTTTCAATCTTCCTTTTTAATTTCATGATTATATGATATTTCTTTCGTAATCAATTAGTAATCATTATTATTCATATTTTCAACCATTTTTCATGACGTAATATTTTCTATGTAGGAATAATAATAATAACAACAACAATACATTTCATTATTATTTATTTCTCACAGTGATATAGTTTTGCTCACACACACACACACACACACACACACACACACACACACACACACACACACACACACACACACACACACACACACACACACACACACACACACACACACACACACACACACACACACACACACACACACACACACACACACACACACACACACACACACACACACACACACACACACACACACACACACACACACAATTCCTTCACTCCAGTCTATGTAATGTAGGAAGAAAGACCTACAACACACACACACACACACACACACACACACACACACACACACACACACACACACACACACACACACACACACACACACACACACACACACACACACACACACACACACACACACACACACACACACACACACACACACACACACACACAAACACAGACTTTACATCCTTTCATCTCCTGACCCTTCCCGCCACAAAGTTACCATGGCTGCCTTGGGGGATGCAAAGGGATCAAGTAGTTTCCAGGGCAACGAGAAGGTATCGAGCAATATATATATCTTGTGTACGAGTTATAGAATTCTACGATTTTCCTCCTTCCTTCCTCCCTCCACCTCCCTTTACCTCTTATTTCTCCTCCTTATTTTCCCTTCAGGGACTTAATTATTTTCTGATATCGTGATTGGGTGAGTTTTAGGAATTCGTTATATATTCGTGTTTGATCTTAATGCGATATAATTGAATATAGGTCATAGGAATTATCACTATTTAGAGTTGTGCGAGAAAATTGTGTGATTCTGTGAAATATTAATGTTGCTAGTGATTCTTCAATATGTGATTCTTTTTCTTCCCTAATACAAATTTTTATAGAGAAATAATACGTAAATAAAATATATGAACACTGAGACATTGATCTATTTTATATATTTATGTGTTTATGATAAGTATAAACACTGAGAAAAAAGAGAAAGAAAGAGTGAGTGAGTGTGAGAGAGAGAGATAGATTCGCCAAAAAAATAAATATTAAATTCCTGAGCTAGTGGTGACATCTAGCGGGTGTTTATGATAACTATATACACTGTTTATTAGAGAGAGAAAATAGAAAGAAAGAGTGAGTGAGTGAGTGAGTGAGAGAGAGAGATTTGCAAAAAAATAGATATATTAAACTCTTGAGCTAGTGGTGACATCTAGCGGGTGTTTTGTCGTTTGCTCTTTGCCAACCTTCACTGCCAATCAATATCTTCAAAAATATCTGAATGCAGGGACGTGATTGGGTACGCTTGGCCTCCACACTGATGATGATGATGATGATGATGATGATGATGATGATGATGATGATGATGGAATTACAGGGAAAGGTTCATGGAAATTGTTAAAGTTAGGTTACAATATTTGGTTTGGTTTTTATTTTCTTTTGTTTTTTTCTTTTTTTCTTTAGAATTGCTAGTTAGTTGAGGCGAAGAAATGTTTGTTACGTCACAGTAATCCTTTTTTGTTTTTATTTTCTTTCGTGTTTAATTATCAATACTTTCATATCAATTTCATATTTTCGTCTTCAATAATTTCTTTATGATATATATTATTAACATCTTCAAGGAGCAATATGACAACAAAAATATACATCACATTTTTAATTAACTTCTAAATTCCTTATCAATGTACTCTTTTCCTCTAACATATTCCAACTTTTATAATCTTTTCTGGTGTTTCTTTATCTTTTCCTCTCATGTGCGAACTTCCTTATCAATTATTATTTTCCTCTAACATATTCCAACTTTTAATAATAAACCTTTTCTGGTGTCTATATTTTTTCTCTCTTGTACGAGGTTTTAGATGCTCAATCGTCTTATAGTGTTGAGTAGACTTGGATCTCCTTTCCCTTCAATAGCCTCACCGTCTCCACACTGCCTTGCTTCCCCTCTCTTTCCCTTTCCCTTCTCTTCTTCCTGCTTCCCAAGGGTCGAGGATCGCGTTTCAAGGAGTCTCAGAGCGCGAGGTGTCATTTTTTCATCTTTAATCCGATTTGTGTGTCCTATATTTTCCTCTAAGGTGTTTATACCAATATCTGGGGTGTGTCCCCGGCTTACTGGGGTGCTGACGGTGCCTTCTGGGGTACATGCTTCACTCTCTGGGGTCTGGCATTCACTATCTGGGGTGTCTGGGTCCCCACTTCCTTCCCCGCCTTCCTCTAAGATCGACTTGGGTTTGTTTTTTGCTGAGAGGCTTCGTGATGGCTTACGGTAGGCGTGTGGTGGTGGGCGTGCGCGGCGGTGGAGGGAGTGGGTGCGTTTAGGTGTGGTGGAGGTCCTGTGGGATGGGTGGTGGTGGGGGTCGCAGGCTTCGAAGAGACCTAAAGCGCTGAGGCATTGGTCAGGGTGGTCGCAGCAACTGTTGCATTGTTTGGTGGATGTCGCTGCTGTTGGGTCCGAGGTGGTGAAGGCCAAGTGTTTGTGTAAAGATACCTAAGGAAAGGGAAGGAATTGAATTAAAGTTTGGTTATATCATAGTAGTTTATTTCAGTTTTATTCTTGTTATGTTGTGTTATCATGTCAATATATATCTAATTTCAATATATTATTCCATTTTACCTTCACACACACACACACACACACACACACACACACACACACACACACACACACACACACACACACACACACACACACACACACACACACACACACACACACACACACACACACACACACACACACACACACACACACACACACACACACACACATAACACCACCTCAATGAACACTTGTTGACTGTTTACACCGCTGAGAAACCACCCGAGAAGCCCCACGACAAAGGATGTTTTCTCCTCACCAAGGAAGGAAGGAAGGAAGGAAGGAAGGAAGGTAGAGAAGAGGAGAAGATGCTGGTCGATCACACTCATCTCTCTCTGTCAACACCTCCTTCTCCTCCTTCTCCTCTCACCTTCCCTAACACACACACACACACACACACACACACACACACACACACACACACACACACACACACACACACACACACACACACACACACACACACACACACACAACAACAACAACAACAATAACTCTTAAACTGCCGTCCCCCTTACCTTCTCTCCCTCCCTCCCTCCCCTCGTTCCCTCACTAACCTTTGTCTTACTATTCCTTCTAGGCAATGTGGAGGGTGACTTCATGGGGATATCCTGGCCGAACGCTGTTGCTAGATCGTGTTGAGCCGCTAGATCCAGTCCTTTCCCCAGTACAAGGGAACGAAAGCCACCTTGACGTAATGCCAGTGTGTAACCAGCTCGACGGACCTCCGAGGCTCCTTCAGGCATGAGAGACTGTGACCTTCGCGCGCCACGCCTTGCCACACCTCCCATGCCTCCCACGCCACCTTCAGGAGACAAGTAAGAGGAGTTAGATATGTGTTTAGTTAGTTATTCATATAGGAAAGGTTCGATTATGGTCTATAGAGTGTACGTGAATGTGTTTTTTTTTTTTTTTTTTAGGTTTTGTTCATGTGTGTTATAGCTATAGTGTTGAGGAAGGGTGTTAAGTTAGGTTATGTGTATGTGTGTGGCATTTTTTTTCTAGTAAACTTTTATATATGGTGTTTTACGGGAAAGTGTGTATGTTTGTGTGTTTGTTATTGCTATCCACCTTCGTTTAGATAAATAGAAATGGTGATGATTAGATTATATTGAACTATAATTATACGTAGTGATTCCCTTGTAAAGAGAGTTGGTGATTAAGTAATTAACATTCTTCCTGCCCACGCCTACCCACACCCACCCACTGCTCCCATTCCTCGCCCACACCTCCATCAGCGGCCATTAACTGAGAGAGAGAGAGAAAGAGAAAGAGAAAGAGAGAGAAATAGAGGGGGCGGGTTGAGAGAGACAGACAGACATCATTAAAACTTCCAATTCCATTCTGTTTTTTGACAATATGCTTTTTTTTTCACCGCTCCAAGTCAAAATTTGAACTTCAAATTCCACATCGTTTTACAATATATATTTTTTTCACCCGTAGACTTATAGAATCGACCAATATTTGCCTTGAACTGAATCCATATCGACCAAGATTTGCTTTAAAACTATTGATTAATTTCATCTCATCCTCTCTCTTACGTCACTATATTGTAGAAAAAAAAAAACCTTACCTCCGTTTTCTTTCACCTAAACAATAAAAAAAAAGGGATAACTGTAACATAAACATCAACTACCTTAAAAACAAAACAAAAAAATAAATATAATATAATAATTAAAACCGCAATCACATAATCCATATAATCTGATGAGGTAAATGAGATCGTGTATACCGTAAGCTGGGAATCAAGGCTTGTATGATGTGGTTGTATTTGTGTATTGTATTCCTAATCTCATGGAATTAATACAGAGATGGAGACAGTCACAGAAGGGGTGTTTCGGACTAATCTATTAAGACACGTGATTTCAGGTAATTAATATGTTGTGGTAGTAGTAGTAGTAGTAGTAGTAGTAATGATAATAGTATCTCTATCTATATATTCTATCTATCTGTCTATCTATGTTTTCTACTTAATTGAAAAGCAAAGACATAAAAAAGAAAGAGAAAAAGGAGAAAAGATGATAATTAATGATATTTTAATAGAAATTGCTGTTGTTTTTCCTTTATTTTTCTTTTTAATCTTGCAAAACTTTTATGCAACAAAGCTTTTTTAAAATTTTTGTCACACATCAGTTAAAAGTTATTTCCGGCGCCACCTTTTATGGTCTCCTCCTCCTCCTCCTCCTCCTCCTCCTCCTCCTCCTCCTCCTCCTCCTCCTCCTCCTCCTCCTCCTCCTCCTCCTCCTCCTCCTCCTCCTCCTTTGTAAAATATAATTGTTTATCTAAAAAGAAATAATAATATCGGAACTGTTTTTTAAAAGTTTAAACACAATTATTGAAATCGGTACAAATAAGAGTAACACATTTTTTATGCAACGCCACGTAATCTTATGTGTAAAAAAAAAGTTAATATGTTTTTCTTAAAGAATTGTAGAATGCTTGAAAATTTAATAGGCTTTGAGAATTCTTTAAAAATTCGATAAAACTAAAAAGGGAGGATGTGGAGGTGGAATAAGAGAAGGAGGAGGAGGAGGAGGAGGAGGAGGAGGAGGAGAAGAAGAAGGAGGAGGAGGAGGAGGAGGAGGAGGAGGAGGAGGAGGAGGAGGAGAAGGAGAAGGAGAAGAAGGAGGAGAAGGAGAAGGACTGTGCTTTCTATATATTGAGTGTCAAGGTTAGCAAATTATATGAACACCGAGGCTATGACTGACTGACTGACTGACTGACTGACTGACTGACTGACTGACTGACTGACTGATTAACACACACGTAAGAAATATTTTATCTCTTCCTCAGCCAGTCTCTTACTATGTGTGTGTGTGTGTGTGTGTGTGTGTGTGTGTGTGTGTGTGTGTGTGTGTGTGTGTGTGTGTGTGTGTGTGTGTGTGTGTGTGTGTGTGTGTGTGTGTGTGTGTGTGTGTGTGTGTGTGTGTGTGTGTGTGTGTGTGTGTGTGTGTGTGTGTGTGTGTGTGTGTGCGTGTATGCGTGTGCGTATGCGTGTGTGTGTGCGTGTGCGTGTGCGTGTGTGCCACCGAAAAAACATTGAAAAAACGTACATAACCTTTCAATATGTCAATAGCTTACGTAAAGAGCTCGACAAAGGGTCAACTGGAGAGAGAGAGAGAGAGAGAGAGAGAGAGAGAGAGAGAGAGAGAGAGAGAGAGAGAGAGAGAGAGAGAGAGAGAGAGAGACAGACAGAGAGAGACAGAGAGAGACAGAGAGAGACCAACACACACACATACACATACCTTTCCTGTCAGCTGCATTATCCTCCGCCTTCACCTCTGTTACACCTGCCCACGTTGTCTGCATACCGCACACACCTGTACACACACACACACACACACACACACACACACACACACACACACACACACACACACACACACACACACACACACACACACACACACACACACACACACACACACACACACACACACACCTGTATACACACACACACACACACACACACACACACACACACACACACACACACACACACACACACACACACACACACACACACACACACACACACACACACACACACACACACACACACACACACACACACTAGTTATTTCTTGGTAAACACTGACCGTTTTCTATGAAGGACCCCAGACTTAAAGGACAAACTTATTAAAATTGGATTAGAGAGAGAGAGAGAGAGAGAGAGAGAGAGAGAGAGAGGAGAGAGAGAGAGAGAGAGAGAGAGAGAGAGAGAGAGAGAGAGAGAGAGAGAGAGAGAAGAGAGAGAGAGAGAGAGAGAGAGAGGAGAAGAGAGAAGGGGGGCGGGGGTCACAGTGTCACTTTTATATATGTTGTCAGTTATTTTTCCTCTATAATTAATGTATTTTTTCAAAGCCTACTTATTTTCAAAGGAAAGAGTGAGAGTAATTGAGGTTAATTATTAATTTGATTTATATTATATTGTATTTTTCACTTTTATTTTCTATAGTTTTCTCACTTTTGTTATTTATTTATTTATTTATTTTATTTATTTATTTATATATTTTTTGTGGTTCGATCTTTCTCTTTCTCACTTTTTTAATTTATTATATTTCTTTATTTTATTTTCTATTTTTCTTTTGTGTGGTTGTGAGATTGATTTTCTTTCTCTCTTTCTTTCTTTCT
>JAXIVD010008883.1:10000-16532 GCA_036785275.1 Cancer borealis | reverse complement strand
CTGAGAAGTACTGACCAAAGGAAAAAACTGAACACCTGGTGAGGCTGATATATTCTTAAATGTATTGATCACTCCATCGAATGAGTGTTATGAAAAGACCCACCTCTGCGGCAGTCCGTCGAGGTTTTTGAGGGCGCTGAGATTCATGTAGCAGAGAGGCGGTAACACAAAGGACATGAGGGTGACAGTGGAGCCGCCGATCAAGTCCAGGATCTTGCCGAAGTCTGGGATGGTGAAGCCGACGAGGACCACCATCACCATGACACACGTCGACACACGTCCGCACCATCATCCGCTTCACCCCGAACACCTCTGTTGAAGGGGCAGAGGGAGGGTGTGTTGAGGGTGTTGGGGGTAAGGAAAGATGGAGAAGGAGTATTGTTATTCCTTCTTTTTATGGGTTATATTCAAGCCTCTTCATCGCCCACTATACCTTAGGGATGTATTACGTGTGTGGAAGAATGTATTTTATTTCCTTATTTTCATGGAGTATTTCAAGGTACTTCATCCACACACACACACACACACACACACACACACACACACACACACACACACACACACACACACACACACACACACACACACACACACACACACACACACACACACACACACACACACACACACACACACACACACACACACACACACACACACACACACACACACACACACACACACACACACACACACACACACACACACACACACACACACACACACACACACACACACACACACTGCACGCCTACCCGTCATGCAAACCTTCATGTATGACTAACTACTAGGATGACCTGTAATTATTTGTATGTCACTTACAAATCACAGTTTACTACAGCACTATGCCCCCCAACACTCCCCCCTTGCACACGCCACACTAAACATTTACTTCCCATAACCCTCTAACGCTTTCCCCATCTCACTCCACCACTGGTCAGCACTCCCATCACCCACCCTCACACCCTCACACCCTCACTCCTCACCGCTGGGCACATTGAAGGCCGACTCAAGGGCCTGATTGACGGGGTTGATGACGATGGAGAAGGCGAAGAGGAAGTGGCAGAGGATGAAAGCTTGAGTCGCCTTCATCGCTGGGCCTGTCACCACTAATAGGATGTTACCAGGGACACCGTTGGCACCTAGAATCCCGTAGCAGATGGCACAGACCGGCAGATAGATGGCAAGAAGCACTGAGAGGGAAGGAGAGAATGAGTCCTTAGCTTGACTTTCTTACCTGTTATCATGAGCAGGAGGATGAGAGATGAAAGAAAATGAAGGTGTAGGTACAGTGATGTAGTAAGATGTCATGTAGTTGTAGGAAAGTTATATCAGTAAAGAAAGTAAAAGGGAGAGATGTGTTGGATGAGGTGAATGTAGGGATGTGATGGAATTTTACGTTTGTGAGGAAAGCAGAATATTAGGGGAAAAGAGGGATGAGGGATGGCTGGAATATATACTCGTGGGTGTGTATTGATTGATAGAGAGAGTGAGAGGTGTAGATACAAGGTTAAATATGTGGTAGGTGGTAGATTGTGAGGAAAAGGAAGATAGGCTATTAGTGGTGACACAGAAAATGAGATTCCACTGTTTCTTCATTCATTGTAGTATTCATTGTAGTAGTAAAAGTAGTGGTAGTAGCAGTAGTAGTAGTAGTAGAAATAGTAGTAATAGTAACAGTAGGAATTTTATATTCTATTTCCTTCACTTTTTATTGAATGTATCTATTTGTGTATTTTTAAGTGAGTCATTTTAAAGTTCATTAAAGAAGAGGATTAAAGAGATTATTAACAAATGGCAATATCATAACACGTACACACACACACACACACACACACACACACACACACACACACACACACACACGCACACACACACACACACACACACACACACACACACACACCTTTCCCTTATACTACGGCATGGGCCATGAGGCTGAACGATATGTATGGGTATGTATTGGTATGTATGGGTATGTAGCATTATCACCCTTACTTTACCATGTCTTGTTACGTTTTGTGGTAATTATTTTTAACTTTTTTCTGTCTGAATCCATCCTTATGTACTCTCACTACATCCTTTACTTTCCTCAAGCTCTTCCTTCAATAATTTCCTTTCCATATCCCACAACCCTTAAATCGCCTCAAATATCCTTCCCCTCTATTCTTCTTCTCTACATCCCTCCCCATCACGTAAATCACCTTCACCAACTCTTCTTTCCTTCATTCCTCTTCCCCACGTCCCTCCCCCAACACATACCTACCCAGGAAGGTTATCACAACACTTTCCGGGAACTGCGCGCGGTTCTTCATGTCGTTCTGTATGGTGGGGAAGATGGAGGCACCACCAAGGCCGAAGAGTATAGCACCGAACCCCAGGAAGAAGGAATTGAAGGTCGGGGCAGGGAAGAGAGGCGGGTCATGATTCCCCTTCTGCATCACCACCTCCACCATCACCACAAGGCAAGCGAAGAGTGTAGCGGTCATAGCGAATAGTGGTGCCCCCCTGTGGATGAAAGATGGGGATTAGGGGGTAAGGTATATATACACACACACACACATAACACACACACACACACACACACACACACACACACACACACACACACACACACACACACACACACACACACACACACACACACACACACACACACACACACACACATACACACATACACGTACATGTCCCTCCTTCTTCCTCATTTGCCACAAGTAATCTGCCAATCTGCCATGAGTGATGCTCGAGAGCTCGTATGTCATTTGTTATCCTACAGTCATCTAACTTTTTTTCTCTCTCTCCTTCCTATGATGTTATTTCTTTTGCTCTCCCTCCTCTCTTATATTCCTCTTTCCTTTCCTCTCCTCTTCCCTCTTCTCCTTTCCTCTTCTCTCCTCTCCTTTCCTTTACTTCTCTAGTTGTCTTGTCTGTCATCTCTGCTCGCCCTCCCAGACTCTCATAGGGACCAGCAATTATGGAGTCTGGCAGGCTGGTTTGATCACTGACTTTATTGGTTCTCTGTAGTTAATTGTGACTCGAATGGGAATAACAGAGGTTGGAGGAAGAGGAGGAGGAAGAGGAAGAGGAGGAGGAGGACAAATATGATGCTGAAGATGATGAAAAAGAAGGAGGAAAATGAGCTCGTGGCAGTGTGAGATAGTGTAGAATATTTGTGGTGAAAACAGAAAATAGATGCAAAGGAAGTAAAGGGTGGGTAGGTATAGCACTATTTTCGTTTAATCATGGTAATTGAAGAGCATGAAAGGGAAGGAGGATGTCTGGTCGGCTCAGATACAGAAATTGATAACATTGAATACCTGGAAGACAGCACCAAGATGAAGGGGGAGAAGGGAGGAGCTTGCTTACCATTATTGGGACGGAGGGTGGCGAGGCGTGGCGGCAAGGTAGTGCAAGGTTAAGCCAAGGAGGAAGGAGGAAAGCCAGGGAGATAGGAAGGGTAGAGGACTTACCATAAATCCTTGGGGGTGCTGAACCAAGTAGTGGGACAAAGGACTACTCCTAAGACGAGGTTCCACGTGCACTGACTCAAGGCGGGCAGGAAGGCAGTGAGGAGGGCGTCAGTCATCTGGGAGGCAAGCAGGAGGTACACGGTGGCCGCTCCGAACAGTGTGAATTCCAGCGACACTTCCGCCACGATCCTGTACAATGGATGAAGGAAGGTGAAGGTTTTAACAGTGATGGGGTTGTTGTTTTACTGAGGTTCTGGGGGCTTAAAAACTGACAGTGAGGTCGGTGATGCAGAGAGATGCGACAGAACTGTATCCTGAGTAGAGTTTTATTTCCTGAGTGCATGAGGGAAGCGCGTAGTGATGATGTAGTAATTTTAATGGTTCATGAAAAAATAGATAAATAATAAGTCTGTTTTACCCTCCTTTGATGGTACGCCTGTACAAGCTGGCGGCTCTGAACTACGAGGAAGAAGCCAAGTGTATGAATTGTAAAGGTGAAACAAGGTTGGAACAAGGTTGGACAAGTACATTTTCCGCGATGAAAAGACGCCTGGAGCACGGTGAATGAGTATGCGCTGGCAGAAAGATTTTCCGACAGCTAAGAATGTATCCTGTCATAGGAGGCGTGTGTCATGGGGTCCATCCAGGAAGGGAAGGTTCATGCAGGATGTAGAACCAAGGGAGTGTCCTTCTAAATGCTAATGCATCTCGCGATATCCTTCCATTGCCTTAAAACTTGTGGCGGTCAGGTTATTCAGCTCAAACCAAAGTGCTTGGCCTCCTGCTCTGTGGTGTGGGATGGGGGAACTCCATATCTTGGCGGCTGCTTGCAACCTTGAAACTCGATAAGACGCAAGGTAAATTTGAAGGAAGCGAAAATGTCTTTAGAATCTTGGCCGTCGTTTGCTAGAACTGATATTAGTAAAATTTCGATAATAAACTGAAAGGAGGTATGTATGTATGTGTGTGTGTGTGTGTGTGTGTGTGTGTGTGTGTGTGTGTGTGTGTGTGTGTGTGTGTGTGTGTGTGTGTGTGTGGTGTGTGTGTGTGTGTGTGTGTGTGTGTGTGTGTGTGTGTGTGTGTGTGTGTATGTGTGTGTGTGTGTGTGTGTGTATGTGTGTGTGTGTGTGTGTGTATGTGTGTGTGTGTGTGTGTGTGTGTGTGTGTGTGTGTGTGTGTGTGTGTGTGTGTGTGTGTGTGTATGTGTGTGTGTGTGTGTGTGTGTTTGTGTGTGTGTGTGTGTGTGTGTGTGTGTGTGTGTGTGTGTGTGTGTGTGTGTGTATGTGTGTGTGTGTGTGTGTGTGTGTGTGTGTGTGTGTGTGTGTGTGTGTGTGTGTGTGTGTGTGTGTGTGTGTGTGTATGTGTGTGTGTGTGTGTGTGTGTGTGTGTGTGTGTGTGTGTGTGTGTGTGTGTGTGTGTGTGTGTGTGTGAGGGAACGTGTGAGGGTGGTGCAACTCCTCGTGGAATTGATTTCTATATTTATGACGCCACCTTTCTCGCTGGAGGGGCAGTGACTAGTTGCTGCTGAAGCTGAATTTGTCACATGTAGGAATCACGCTGCAAAGTGTAAATAGCAGCCAAACCAATGGCATCACGGTACTCACTGTCCTGGTTTGCCAAGGGCCCGGCGTGCGATAGCCTGGTAGGGACGGCGGCAGGGCACGCGGTACTCAGGCCAGCGCTGCTCCAACATCACCCAGCACAGTGCCAGCCGCGTGCCCGCGAACCCCACTGCTAGAGACATCAGTATCATCAGCGGCAGCCCCGCCCATCCTGTAGAAAGATGCGGAGTGAGGCGATAACAACAGAAGCAGTTTTATATTACAGTTGTTGTTTTTGTTGTCATTATTATTATTATTATTATTATTATTATTATTATTATTATTATTATTATTATTATTATTATTATTATTATTAGTAGTAGTAGTAGTAGTAGTAGTAGTAGTAGTAGATAATAGTAGTAGTAGTAGTAGTAGTAGTAGTAGTAGTAGTAGTAGTAGTAGTAGTAGTAGTAGTAGTAGTAGTAGTAGTAGTAGTAGTAGTAGTAGACATAGTAGTAGTAGTTGTTGTTATTAGCATTATCGTAGTAAAAGCAGCAGCAGCAGCAATAGTTTTATCGTTTTCCACACCTTAACACCATCATGAAATCAACACATCACTATAATCACGAGTATCATCAACTTACCTGTGTTGGCCACTGCTTTGGGCATGTTCAAGATGCCTGCGCCTGCCATCTCGGCCAGGAGAAACATGGAGGCGAGGCCCACCGTGAGGCCTCGGTGGGCGCGACCTCCACTTTCCATGCTGCAGGACATATCACTTCTGTCGTCCTTGAAGCAGCCATCAGCGGATTCGGCAAGTGTGGCTGGGCTCTCTGCCTTCCCGCTGCAACGAGGGAATAGAAGGTTGTGGAGAGGAGGTGCAGGGTTGTGGAGAGAAATAGGAGTGGAGGGATGGATTACATGGAATGGATGACAGGATGAATGGAAGTGCGGTGGTGTATCATGGTGTTTTGGCAATAGGACTTGTTGGTTGATAGGTAATAACGTGATGCAGGTGTGGATACAAACATTCATTCATACCTTGTGTCTGTTGTCCTTACCTATGCATGCCGGGTGCAATATACAATACAAAAAACAAACAAAATAATAAAACGATATTTAATTTAAAAAAAAAATTTTTTACTGCAGAATTGAGAACAAAAATTTGATTCATCTTTCCCGCTCATTGTTAACAGTTAATTCGAGTGTTGGATTTAATCATTACCAAATAATAGGTAAACTTCGCTAAACTTTACCCTTAAAAAGAACCCAGTAAAACTAACCTCCACGAGAAGCTGCACATTATTTCCTCCAAGTTTTCGTATAATCCAGTATAATAATTTTACACGAATTCCTTGCGTTCACTCACATCACCGACGCTATAGTCTTGCTGCGTCAAAAGTGTTGCAGTTAAAGCCAAATCATGCGGGAACTTAACGAAAAACATGAGTAATGAGCCATAGTGCAGACATAGAAGATACGGCAAAACTGATTGAATTGAATTAAGTAATTCCTTAC
>JAXIVD010008882.1:15000-16532 GCA_036785275.1 Cancer borealis | reverse complement strand
CTGCAAGCAATCATTTATCACCACTAGAGTTGATGCAATATCCATACAATGACAATGACTCCAACGTTTCTTGTGTCCCAGGAACGTGAAGCTGCACAAATAATCCATTTAGTTGAGGATTCACGTGCAACTTTCTCACTCAATATTACCTGGTTTGTATATCTCTCACGTAATACACAATGTGGAATTTTGGAATGTTTTACTTTTAAACGGAACCCATTTTAACCCATTTGGTGGCGTGATTGCTGAGTGTTTGACCTTCGAATGGAGGGATGCGAGGCTTGGGTCAGTCCCGCAAATAACCTGTGTGTTTTCATAGCCACGATGTGCTCTAGATTCAGTGGTATGTTATCGATTCACACAAACATTGGTCCGACTCGAGGCAGCTGAAGAACCTTGGGGGGGAAGGGATTATATGGGCCTTAAATTAGTACTACTGAAGATATAACATAAAAACCAACACATTGAATCTACATAGAAATCCAAAGCAAATATGATGGTAATTAGAACAACATTGAAGAAGTGGATGTTGCACTAGCCGATGTTTTTATAGGGTAGTTAACATACACAAATAGCGTAAGTGTTTCCAAAAAGTAAATAAACAACACTGCACTCACACATTTCATCACCTATAGATATGAGAAAATTTATAATAATAAAGAATACCTCACACGTTGAATTTGACGTGAGAAGAAGTTTAGCAGGAAAGTATGCATGCTCGTGATTACAGAAAATGAAGCTGTAAATTAACGCTCAGTTTATAATACCGATCAACGACAAAGTACTTACAAAGAAGAAGAAAAACTGGCCAGAATTTGGTCTGAAACAAAGAACACAATGACACATAAGAACAACAAACATTATAAGTACGAAAGAAAAAAATGATCAACACTGTCTTAAGGAAACTCACTTGGCTAACTCAATTCAACCGAGAATATTTCATAAAAAATAATACCAACGGGAAATAAAGGAACATGATACATTACTAACCGATAATTAATAAACGTGTATTGAAAAAAATACATATACTGAGCCCTTATTATAAATTTTTTGTACGATAATCTTTCGCATTTTCTCTCCTGTTTGGTGTACGGAACCATAACTCAGCCAGCACCATGAAAACAAGTTCCATTTTTTTTAATAAATCCCCCGGCTTGTATATGTGAATTTCAAACTTATTATATATACATATTTCTTTTTCCACAGGTGTGCTCCTCCTGTCCCCTCCCTCCCCCTCATTGGTTCCTCACCTGACGATTAATCTCCTACAAAAAAAAAGGTGAAGCCTCGAGTTAGGAACAAAAAATATATCACTCACTGTTATAAAATAATGACATGAAATTAATTATGTTAGACCTCCCCCTCTCCCTCTAACACCCCTGCCCCTACCTTTAATAATCGATACCGCCATAAGTCTAGACCCACTGTACTACCACTCTCCAGCACACCACTTCCCTCACCACCACCATCACCGTCCTCTTAGTCTATGAATCACAGAACACAAGAAACAACACATAATAATTTAGAGGCGT
>JAXIVD010008882.1:5000-10000 GCA_036785275.1 Cancer borealis | reverse complement strand
CTTTCCTTCCTACCTCCCTCCTCATGTCTTTCCTTGCTTCTTTCACTCCCTGCAGCCGTCCATTTTCAATCCTTCATGCTTGCCTACCACCACCTCGCCGCTGGAGCTTAGGAGCGAATACACATTTTGGGACTCATTCACAGCAGTGTATATCGATTTTGAACAATGTCTCCACCAAGAGAAGAAAAATATGGTATCCACTGAAACCAAAAAGATGCTTCCGGATTCTAATCAAAGACGGAAAGAAGGAGAAGAAAGGAAATGTAAGCATCCCTTTTGAGGTTAAAACTGGAGTATCTGTCATCCTCTGTCCTCGGGAGTAAATAGGTTGGTGTAAGATTTATTGGCAGGGTTAAGAGGGTCGTTACGCTAGGTGTTAATAGCGGTCTAAGAGCTTTACAGGACGTGTTGGGGGAACGGGAGAAGGTTGGATGCTGCTGCTGCTAGGTTAGAGGTGTGTCTGTGTCTTGTGTTCTTCGGGGAGATGAGAATTTTGGATGTAAGTGGTTGTTTTCTTGTCAACCTTCTGAAAGTCTAGTCACGTCCTAACACTGCATTTTAGCGTTTAAGGAGGTCTTTTCTTTTTTTGTTTTCTCACTCTCTCTCATCCCTCCATCTATCCACCTCCCACTCTCCACTCTTATCCTTCATCAAACTACACTCACTTCCACTATCTTTACCACTATTCCACACCACATAATGCTTACTCCTGCAGTACCTCCACCGTCCTTCACCACCACATTGGCCTTGTATTTCCAGATATACCACACCGTCATCACACACCACTTATTGTTTTTATTTTTTGTGCACCACCATAACCACAGCTCGTGATAGTTGTCTTGCTATATAATATCTAGCCTCATTTTTTTCTACCTATATTTTACGGTATTAAAAAGAAAGCTCCACCACCACCACCACCACCACCACCACCACCACCACCACCACCACCTAAAACCTTTTCATTCTTAACCCACAACATGAGGTCATTTGGTGTTCACTCTCAATCCTCATCCTTCCTTCCTTCCATCCTTGATCCCCTTAATTCTTCCCCATTCCTCTCTCTTCCCTGTCAAGTGTACTCCTCCTCCTCCTCCTCCTCCTCCTCCTCCTCCTCCTCCTCCCCCTCCCCCAGCTTCTTACGCGTCTATATCTCACCACCACCCAAGTTAAGAAGGTCAAACTGCCCTAGTGAGTTTGAGACGTGACCTTATACAAAGATAGTCCTTAGCTCCGTCTGGCTCTGTGTTCCTCCTGAATTCTCTCTCTCTCTCTCTCTCTCTCTCTCTCTCTCTCTCTCTCTCTCTCTCTCTCTCTCTCTCTCTCACCTCTCTCTCTCTCTCTCTCTCTCTCTCTCTCTCTCTCTCTCTCTCTCTCTTTCTCTCTATTTCTCTCTCTCTCTTCTCCACCAACCACAAACTGGTCTCCATCCCATTCTTCCCTCCATCCCCCTCCTCCCAGTTCCCTCCCCTCTTTCCCTCCTCTTCATTTCCATCTTTCTCTATCCCGTCCCTTTGTCTCCTCTCTCTCTACTCTCTATCTCCCTCTTCCTTATTCTGGCTTCCTTTATCCTCCTGCCTTTGTCGCTTTCACTCTGTTTCTGTCTGCCTGCTAGCCTGCCTCACTCTCTCTCTCTCTCTCTCTCTCTCTCTCTCTCTCTCTCTCTCTCTCTCTCTCTCTCTCTCTCTCTCTCTCTCTCTCTCTCTCTCTCTCTCTCTCTCTCTCTCTCTCTCTCTCTCTCTCTCTCTCTCTCATAGCCATTCCTCCTCACACTCTGAGCCTCCAGTGAATGTTTCATACTGAAGCCAATTTTTTTTTCTTCAAAGATTTAAAAATGAACTAAAATAATACTTTTTCAAGGACTACGATCTATATATAGCTTTTCAAATTAACACAAAAATAAAAGAAGGTTATATTGTTTTCTATTTGCAGGTTTTTTCTAATTTTTTGTTCTTTTTTTTTTTTTTTCATGTAGTTAATATGGCAATGTTGTATTCGCTGGTTTGGTTAGGTTAGGTTAGGTTAGGTTAGGTCATAGAGTATTGATTTTGCCGGTACGTTAGGTGATGGCTTGAAATATCTACTACTTATATTTTTCCCTTCTTAAAATAGAACAATGATGATAGTGTGAAAAATATATCAGTGATTTTTTTTCGTGTATTTTTTTTTTATCCTTTGGAAGTATTTTTCTTTTTCTTCCTTTCCTTTCCTTGACTTTTTTTTTCTTCCTTCCTCCCAAACGCTAGGAATGTGAAGTGAATATATAAAAGTAACAATGATGATAAAATAGAAAAATTAGTAAGTAATTAATAAGTAGATATTCTTTAATTATATTGATTTTCTCTAATTTTTTTTCTTTTTCTTATACTTCCTTTCCCTCTTTCTTAGTAAATCCTCTCTTCCCGCCTCCTTTTCCTCCCTCTTTTCCTCCCACTCTTCCTAAATTCCTTCGTTCTCTCCTGCCCAGCATTCCTTTTTCCCCTCTCATGATTTCCCTCCCACCCAGTATTCTAACTTTCCCTCTCTGTTTTCCAAGATTCTCTCAGTCCCTCCTTCCTTCCTTTCCTCCATTATCCCCTTCTCCCTTTCTCTTTTTCCTTTTCCTCTTTCTATTCCCTCCACCCTTTCATCCCCCGTTTATTAGTATTTTTTCATGTCTCCTTCGTTAGCTTCATTTCTTTCCTTATTTCTGTGTTCTATCTTTCTCAAATCTAGTTTTTTTTCTTCAAAGTTACTCCTTTGTGTTGAAATGTTCCGGTTTCCATTTTTTTCTAGTTTGGTGTGGAAATTTGACCTCAGGATTGGAGGGGTGAGCAGGATCGAGGTGGTAGGATCCTTATTAGTTCCTTTTGACGTAGTCCCGCCCAATTAATTAGCAGGAACTGTCCTAATTGGGTGAGGTTCAGTTTCCTTACTTCTTGTTTCCCTCATCTGATCAGCACGACAAATATTGGTTCTCGGCGCCAGCATTTGATTCTGACAGATTTCCCCCAAGACGAGTGTGTGTGTGTGTGTGTGTGTGTGTGTGTGTGTGTGTGTGTGTGTGTGTGTGTGTGTGTGTGTGTGTGTGTGTGTGTGTGTGTTTGTAAAAGAGATAGAGATAGAAAGAGAGAAAGAGAGAGGGACCAGGAATATTCAACGTTAGACACTAAACCTAACAATTGTTCACTGCAAATTGATTGTAGACTTTTGAGGGCCAGCAGCCTTTTCATGGGAGGTGGTTGGTTTGCACGCCCCTTGCCGTACCCATTCCCAGGAAGGGCTGCGAGGGTGAGCAAGTTTACACAGGACATAAAAGAAGCTGACGAGGCTTGATTGGGTAAACTTAGGTTTCGATAATTCAATTACACCATAAAGTCCAGATACCATAATGATATTATGATATAACAAAAGGTGTGTGTGTGTGTGTGTGTGTGTGTGTGTGTGTGTGTGTGTGTGTGTGTGTGTTGTGTGTGTGTGTATATATATATATATATATATATATATATATATATATATATATATATATATATATATATATATATATATATATATATATATTCACTTGAGTAAGATTTGAACAATGCCATTATTATGAAAACTAGAATGAAAAATGTAATATAATTTTGGCCGCGCGTGTCCTCGGCGGGGAGTCTGGGGCTTCAATGAAAAGGTCGAGCATTCCCAATCGACGCCACGAAAGCTTGAGGAATTACAAGCTCGTTAGTTAAAGCTGAAGGAGGAGGAGGTGGGTGGCTGACACCAGGGGGAAGGCCGCCCCCACACGCCTCCCCGACGCTGCCACCACGCCTGCACTATCCTCTCTGTACATCCCTACCCTCACCCCAACACCACCACCACCACCACCACCACACCGTCACTCCCGTCACACTGTCGCCCCTAAAACGTTTAGTGTCATAGTCACTTTTAATTTTTTACTCCATTTAATTAATCATATCCCAGTGCAGGACATCAATTTTTGTTCCCTTCCACCAGCATATCCACCACCAACATCAACATCACCGACGCCACCACCACCGTCAACACCACTGCAAAAATCTAAAATCATTACAGTTGAACATTCATTTACCATTGACAACACCGGCTCACCATCACAACACCCACACACGAATTCTTTAAATGCTTCACGCAATACCATTTTTAAAACAAGCAACACAATCGTAGAAAGTTGAACATCACAGTTCATACCATTATCAACACCACCATCACATCCACATCACCACTACCACCACCACCACCACCATCACCACCGCCACCAATAAACCCATTAATTCTACCCCTAAAAAACTACAATAATCGTCACTATTAATATTTCCAACACCCGTAAACTCCCCAGCTTTCACCACCACAACACTTCCATCTGCAATTTGTATACAATTTTTATTTTCATTTTATTTCTATCCCCTCCCATCCACCTCACCCTAACCCCGTCCCGCCTCGCCTCAGCTCTCGGTCCCAGTTCAGACTTGGTATTAAAGTTATGAAAATGTCAGGCCCGTGATCCAGTATTGTTCTGACGTAACTGAGCTGACCTGCAACCACTGTCTCTTCTCGTCCTAGTTAGGTTCAGTGCTAGTGAAAGGTATATAAATAAATAAGGAAGGAAGGAAGGAAGGAGTGTAGGGAGGGAACAAATAAAAATAGGAAGGAAAGAAGAACAAATTGAAATAAGGAAGAAATAACAGATTAAGGAAAAGAGCACAGATAAAAAAGAAAAAAGAATAAAAGAATTGTAGGAGAGAAGGAATGAAATATACCTAAACTATTTCCTTCCCTTAATTTACAAATCTATGAGCTGCGAGAAAATCAGAATAACACGTAACACCACTGCGATTCACTCCATCACTCATCGCTGTCACTCATTAACTCGTCACTCAAATGATATACGACGCACGTTAGCCAACTTTCATCATTCCTCACTTTTTTCTCTCCTTCCCCCTCCTCTTTCCCTCTCTCCCTCTCTCTCTCTCTCTCTCTCTCTCTCTCTCTCTAAGAATAAATGA
>JAXIVD010008882.1:0-2500 GCA_036785275.1 Cancer borealis | reverse complement strand
TATTTATCCTTGGGACTTTAAAACTTTTGGATTAATTTCTTAAAGGGAAGGAAGGAGAAGATGGTGGTCCTCACGCCACGCTGAAGGGAGCTGTGTGTGTGGCCTTGGCTTCCCCCGCACACACAGACTCTTTATCTGCCTACACACACACACACACACACACACACACACACACACACACACACACACACACACACACACACACACACACACACACACACACATACACACACACACACACACACACACACGCACACGCACACACGACTGCTGTTTCGCACCTAAAGGGGGAAGAACCATCCTTCGTCTGCTTCATTCTCAAAACTCGGATTTTTGTCTTGTCTCCAACACAGTTAGCGAAATATTATGTGTTGAAGCGAGAAAAGATCTGAACTCCTTTGCCACTTACACACACACACACACACACACACACACACACACACACACACACACACACACACACACACACACACACACACACACACACACACATACACACACAGTATAAAAACTAAAATAATCTATCAATTACTACAGATTTTATTCCGTAAATTGCCAACCACATTCTGCAAAACAAAACAAAACACAACAAAGAAAACATAAAAAACAAAAACACTGTATAGATGTAACCATAATAAAAAATAATACAGGAGGAATACAAAATAAAAATAATTGGTCAGGAAAACATACATACATACATACATACATATATACAATAAAGGCTTTTTCCCTCTTTCACAACAATCGCGATCCAATACATTCCACGGACCAATACCTGAGAATAGGAAGAACTTAAAGAAAACAAACAATAACACACATACAAACACTACAAACTACAATCACTCTCCAAACACATTAGCTTAGTTAAAGACACTAACAAATAATAATGATAAATACTCACTATCACACAGGGAGAGAGCGATGTGCGAGGGAGTTAGAATTTACAATCGAAATATTCTCAGTGGGTTTAGGTACGAAAATTTCAATGCAACAACAAACCGGGCTATTCGTGTCCTACTCCATCGTACTACCAACACTCTGAGCGGTGTTTAGTGCTTGCGATAATGTGTTGAACAAGGCATAAAACTACCTCCCTCGCTCCCTTACCCTCCACATCCACCCCAAGCCCCCAGCAATAACACCCAACCGCTAGAGGGGGAAGGGGAGCTGGAACAGAGAAATAGAAGGGATACGAGAGGGAGAGGAGGAGAGGAGACGTGGAAAACCATACATCACCATTTTTTATACTTAGCCTCCCGCTGAGAACTCATTAGCCACGACGGCCGCGGGTGTTTTATCAGGGTAGGTTTGGGCCGGCTGTTAAGGTGGTGAGTGATGACTGGTGTTGTGACGGGTGTAGATGGTGTTGTGGGTGGTGATGTATGGAGTGTGGAATGATTGTGGTGGTTGTGGTGGCGTGTTGAGGTGGGTTGGAGGGACATGTTATGTGGCTTATGGTGTGGCACAAACGGGATGTTGGTTTTGGTGTTAAATGGTGTGCATAATTGTGTTTAGGTTGTGGTGCTTGTGTGGTAGTGGTGGTGGTGGTGGCGGTGGTGGTGGTGGTGGTGGTGGTGGCGGTGGTGGTGATAATGGTCAAATTAACCTTCTAACCTCGAGGTATCGAAAAATAAAAGAAAATGTAATATTAGACAAATTACATCACGTTGAAAATGTGTCTCTCTCCTATTAGGTCTAATGTCTACAGTAATAGCAGCACAATAGCAGTACATATCACCGCCGTAAATAGGAAGGCTACTTGACTACATAGCAAATAGGTAAAGTGAGTGAGATGATGTAAATAATGTAGCCGAAGCACCAGAAAGAGATAGAGAGAGAGAGAGAGAGAGAGAGAGAGAGAGAGAGAGAGAGAGAGAGAGAGAGAGAGAGAGAGAGAGAGAGAGAGAGAGTGCGTGTGTGTGTGTGTGTCTTCCTCCTCAGCCAGACAGGCGGCGCTGTAGTTTATCTTGTCTCCTTATCATAGGCACCTCCACAGCATCACGTATATTTGGTATTCCACTGAGGGACGATCCATGACCACAGGGAATATGTAAACACGAACGTATGTGGCTTTTAGCAGTGAGAGAGAGAGAGAGAGAGAGAGAGAGAGAGAGAGAGAGAGAGAGAGAGAGAGAGAGAGAGAGAGAGAGAGAGAGAGAGAAGAGAGAGAGAGAGAGAGAGAGAGAGAGAGAAGACGAAGGGATGACTTTCTTTTTTTTCTTCTCTCACTCTCTCACACTCTCTCTCTCTCTCTCTCTCTCTCTCTCTCTCTCTCTCTCTCTCTCTCTCTCTCTCTCTCTCTCTCTCTCTCTCTCGCAGATCAATAGCCTCTCAGGTTACATTCATTCCTTGGCCTAAGATCGATTTCCGCTTTTATAGTCACTTGAAAACGTTCTTTCTCTTTATTTTACACTCCGTCCACAAGGAATATTGCTACGCCACGTTATGCAAACTCATAGTATGTCATATCCAATACATAAACGTGGCCTTACCCTTATCT
>JAXIVD010008881.1:12500-16534 GCA_036785275.1 Cancer borealis | reverse complement strand
GTAGATATAAACCACACAAACAAACAAACAAAATCATAATAATTCCTAAATCAATCTTATTTCTTTCTCTTTCTCTCTTATTGTAGAGGGTCAAGTAGCCAAATTACGTCTCTCTCTCTCTCTCTCTCTCTCTCTCTCTCTCTCTCTCTCTCTCTCTCTCTCTCTCTCTCTCTCTCTCCTCTCTCTCTCTCTCTCTCTCTCTCTCTCAGGGAAACAAAGGCTCTCTCTACCCTCGTTGACTTGCGTAACTACAGATGACGTCATTAAGATAGTTAGCCAATCAGCTGTGACGTTACACAAGGCTCTGGGCCAATCACGTGACGGGAGGAATGTGGTTAGGTTCACACCACTAGCACCACCCACCACCACCACCACTACTACCACCATCACTGTTACTACGTATTACTACTACTACTACTACTACTTCTGCACTGCTATTGCTATCTCTTTATATTGTCTATTTTGTTTCTTATTTTCGTATCTTCTATCTTCGTTCTTTATGTTAATTTATTCCTGTTTATTTTATTTTATTTTATTTTATTTTATTTTCATCTTTTCCTTCCTCTCTATCGTATTTTCATCTCATCTTTCCTCCCATTTTCTCCTTTTATATCATCTTTTCCTTTACATCTCCTATCTTCATCTCATGTTTCCTTTCTATCGCATTTTCATCTCTTCTTTCCTCTCATCTTCATTTTTTCATCTCATGTTTCCTATCTCCCTTCTTCCTTTCATCTCTTCCTTCTTCTCTATCGTATTTTCACCTCTTCTTTTCTATCTCCCTTCTTCCTTTCATCTCTTCCTTCCTCTCTCTCGTATTTTCATCTCCTCTTTTCTATCTCCCTTTTTCCTTTCATCTCTTCTTTCCTCTCATCATCTCTTTTCATATCCTTTCTCTCTATGTCCTTTTTTATCCCTTATATCTTTTCCTCTCCTTGCTACGCCATAACACATCTAAATAGTACTAATAATAGACGAATGACAACATATTCCTTTTAAAATAGAATAGTCACCCTGTCCCGCGTTTCTCTCGTTCCTCCCTAACCCCGCCTCCGGCCTTCCCCTCCCCTCCTCCTTCATTCTCACCCGGTCCATCCTAACTCAACCACCAGCCAATATCTCCCCAGCTCTCACAGACTTCCCCTATACATGTCAGTGGTATACCTCAACCCTATGCGGCCCTAGTGAAGAGTTGGGAGTTTCAAAACGATCTTCTTCCTCTTGTGACTGCCTGGAAGCCAGAATTCTTCCATAGCACCGCATAATTTTGGGTGTTCAGTACAGAAATTATGGGTTTTGCTTTATTCTCGTGAATTAAACGTTTTTACGTATTGATACTAAGGAAATCGGTGCATTATCTAATTACACACATTCTCTGCTAGTTTATATTGATGTTTGAGTTGTATTTAATGAGTTATTTGTTAATATAGGTCTGACTTGGTGCGCGATGCGGCAGTCATCTGTACCCATCATGCAACTCATTGTTATTGTTTACAGAAATAAGGAGGCTGCAGGAGGCCCCGATTGCCCTGGGTCAGGAACATCCCCAAGACTAATGAACCCTTTCTGCTACAGTGTCCACGCTTCCACTCCCACCGTGTAGTGCTACAGTCTCAACTCACCGCTAAACAACATCCTACCGTTGCTGAAACCCACTTGACGCCGCCCTACAGCATCCCAGAGCACGCCATATTTTGACTGCCTCCACCTACAAACTCCCACACCCAGGCCTACTGTGGCTTCTAGTACATCCATATCCCAGAGATAATTGAACACTACACGATACAGTGTCACAGCTAACCCTCCCACCCTGTTATATTACGTTCATAACACCTTGGCTGGAGTATTGACACCTTTAACTTGACCTGCCCGCAACGCACCGTCACCTGTCACCCGCCTCGCCCGCCGCCTGCCTCACTAACACCGAGCACCTGTCACACCCATATAACACATCACCCTTGACTCACACACACACACACGCGCGCACACATATATACGCACACGTACGTTTTATTATGCTCGACAAACATGTGATACCTGGTGGTGGTGGTGATGCAAGACTGTTACAAGGCAAGTATTATTGTTATTGTCATTATTTTGGTATTTCTGCATAACTACTGCTCGGATGATACTGATATAAATATAATTGGGTTAGATGTGGTTACGTTAGGTTGGGTAAGGTTGGTTTAGGTAAGTAAAGGTTAGGTTAAGTTGTGTGTGTATTGGGTATAATATTATGTATGTATATCTTTGTATAGTGAAACATTTAAGGAGGCGAAATTAATGTCTGGCTATTAAATAAAAGGATTAAATTTATTACTAGTTTTATATCCACTTAAAAGAGAGAGAGAGAGAGAGAGAGAGAGAGAGAGAGAGAGAGAGGTGGATAGATGAATGAATAATTTAATGAATAGGAGGAGGGATGAAAGGCTAGTATAAGTGTAAGAATGTGGATAAATATTGAACATAAATGGAATAATTAGGAGATAGATTGTAATGAAGGAATAAATGTATGTGTGGGAATGAAGGAGAGAAAAAGATAATAGTAATAATATTGATGTTATTACTTCTACTACTACTACTATTACTACTACTACTACTACTACTACTACTATTACTACTACTACTACTACTACTATTACTACTACTACTATTACTACTACTACTACTACTACTACTATTACTACTACTACTACTACTACTACTACTTCCTCTTTTCTTTGATGTATTTATGTATTTCTTTCTTAAAAATAATTCTTCTTCTTTCTTATTCACTTTTCCATTCATTGATTTATTGATTATCTCTCTCTCTCTCTCTCTCTCTCTCTCTCTCTCTCTCTCTCTCTCTCTCTCTCTCTCTCTCTCTCTCTCTCTCTTTCTTTATCTCTCACTCTCTCTTACACACACACACACACACACACACACACCTCCCCCTTCTTATCACCACCACCACCACCACCACCACCACCAGGTTATTTGAAAGCCTCACACCTGCAGTCACACTTCAGCTGCCAAGGAGACAACACCTCAGGACAGGTAAGGTGTGTGTGTGTGTGTGTGTGTGTGTGTGTGTGTAGTAATTGTAATATTATTGTATTATTATTATTAATATTATCATTATTAATCATTACATTCTCACGTCTTATTAACATTGCAATTAAGGAAGTAATTATGTATAGAACTAATTATAATGAAATTGAAATGGTCTTAATGAATATATAATCACTATATTTGATCTTGAATTCAGTTTTTAGATATTAATGTGAATATAGAAGTTAATTAATGCATTTGGAAAGTATATATATAATAGTTTTTTTTTTTTATATAAATGGTATTAAATATGTATAATCATCTTTAATTTTGGGAGAGTATACAATTATTTCTACACATAATATATACTAACATTTATTATTATAGCATGAAAATAATATCTTTTTTGACGCTTATTGATCTAATGTGTATTAATCAATTTATTTATGTACTATTAATTGAGTTTATTTATGAGGAGGAGGAAGGGGAGGAAGAGAGGGAGGAGGAAGAGAGGGAGGAGAGATAACCAAAGATAACCTAACAAAAGCGTGACCTTGCCTCCTCCAATGTGGTTATCCCCTTGCATTGTTAAGGGTTATCAGCTGACCACTGTGTGTGTGTGTGTGTGTGTGAGTGTGTGAGTGTGAGTGTGAGTGTGAGTGTGAGTGTGTGAGTGTGAGTGTGTGTCACGCCCCTAAATCATAAATTGTTATCTTATTCCTCCTCCTCCTCCTCCTCCTCCTCTCCCTCCTCCTACTCCTACTACTACTACTACTACAACTACTACAACAACTACTACTACTACTACAACTACTATTCTTTGCAGTATGGCTGAGTGGGTGTCATCCTTAGTGGTGGTGGTGGTGGTGGTGGTGGCACTGTTTACTCCACAAGTCAGTGCCGTTGAGAATTGCACAGTTAATACAGGAGGATCTAAAGCGCCACCAGACTTCACCTCAACACTACAAGGCTCCTACTCCCTCAAGATAGAGATGACCAGTGTA
>JAXIVD010008881.1:0-10000 GCA_036785275.1 Cancer borealis | reverse complement strand
ACACGACTACAACACAGGTAAGAACGGAACACAGGTAGTAATTAAAGTATTATTATTATTATTATTATATTATTATATCATTACTCAGGTGAGGTTGTAAAGGTAAAGGTAAAAGGTGTTAGTATGGGGTTGAATGAGGTTGGTTATATATTTCAATTCAATCTAGTGTGTGTGTGTGTATTATAATTTATTTTTTTTTATTATTAATTTGTGTTGAATTCTATATAAATGTGTGAAGGAAACTTATGTATTTCTTGGTTAATTATTTTTTCTCTCTCTGTAATAATATGTAGTCCAGCAGATATCTGAGTTATATACATGAGTTATAGGTGTTCTAGTGTCTGTTATTGTCATGTATTCTTATGTATCCTTATGTATTCTTATGTATTATGTATTCTCTCAGGTATTCAGTACACAATCTTAAAAGAATTCGGAAACTGCTCAAAGGAACGAATTCCACCTTTCACCTTCGATTCCCACTACGGTGAGTAATAATAGTAGTAGTAGTAGTAGTAGTAGTAGTGGTAGTAGTAGTAGTAGTAGTAGTAGTGGTAGTAATGATGATAATGATGATAATATCTATAAAAACTTAACATTTCCCTTACATCCCCTAACCTTCCCTAACCTTCCCTTACATCCCCTAACCGTCCCTAACCTTCCCTTACCTTCCCTAACCGTCCCTTACATCCCCTAACCTTCCCTAACATCCCCTTACCTTCCCTTACCTTCCCCTACATGCCCTCACCACAGTCAATAATACATTTAAACACCATAATTCAATCCTCTAACCTATAACCTAACCTTCCCACCTTGTTATCTCCCTCCCAAGGTGGTTTCCTGGGCTCTGGAGACTCTCTACTTTCCCCCAACGCCATGTTCCACCTGGATGATAAGTTTGCCTTCGTGGGGGAGCGAGGCAGCCGTGATATGCGTAATGATCTGTGGACATCAACAAGACTAGATGATATTCCTGACCCTGCTACTGGTGGCATGCAGAACTATGAGAAGGCGGTGCTGGAGTATTATTTCTCACAGGTACGAGGGCGGGGAGGGATGGAGAGAGAGTGTGAGAGAGAGACTGAGACATATATAGAGACACAGATAGAGAGACAGAGAGAGAGACACAGATAGAGAGAGAGAGAGAGAGATACAGAGTGAGACAGATAGAGAGAAAGAGAGAGAGAGAGAGACATTTTCAGAAAGAGAGAGAGGTTAGATACATTTATTTATAGATGAAAAAAATAGATATACTAGCCTCTTATTTTCTTATGTTTTTAAAATATTTATGAGTAGAAAATGTTAGTGAATCAAAGGAAGGTGAATGAGGGACTGAAATATATTATACAACTTATTATTATTTTTTTTCATTTGAGTTTGTTGATTTTTTTTTTTTTTTTTTTTTTTTTTTCTCTTTCGATTTATGTTTTAATTTTCTTTTGATTTATGTCTTAATTTTCTTTTGATTTATGTCTTAATTTTCTTTTGATTTATGTCTAATTTTCTTGTTCAGGGCCTGGAAAGAACACCTTCGGGGGAGTTTATTTCAGTCAATCTTCCAATGAGAGGCGACGTGTTTATATATAACTCATCCAACCCCACACAAGTAAGTAGTAGTAGTAGTAGTAGTAGTAGTAGTAGTAGTAGTAGTAGTAGTAGTAGTAGTAGTAGTAGTAGTAGTAGTAGTAGTAAGAGTTATTCATATACTGAAATAATAACTTAATTTTTAATACTACTACTAATGCAATCCTAACCTCACCCTCTCCCTCTCTCTCTCTCTCTCTCTCTCTCTCTCTCTCTCTCTCTCTCTCTCTCTCTCTCTCTCTCTCTCTCTCTCTCTCTCTCTCTCTCTCTCTCTCTCTCCACCCCCAGATCATCGCCACCACCACCTCCAACTTCTATGACTTCCGGGAAATCAATATTTTCTCTCCAGATGAATTTTCCGTCGAATCTTGTTATGAAAAATATGACGATAATTGGTCTTATGTTGATATATATTTCCCTGTCAGCATGAGTAAGTATACATGTGTGTGTACGTGTGTGTGTGTGTGTGTGTGTGTGTGTGTGTGTGTGTGTGTGTGTGTGTGTGTGTGTGTGTGTGTGTGTGTGTATGTGTGTGTGTGTGTAAATAAGTCTCTCTTCTTTACCTCTATCTTCATCTCTCTTTCTTATTCTTACTAAATATAATCTCTTTTTTATTCCTCCTCCTCCTCCTCCTCCTCCTCCTCCTCCTCCTCCTCCTCCTCCTCCTCCTCCTCCTCCTCCTCCCCTGCAGAGAACCAAATACTGGCCGCTACTGAGGAACAGACAAGGTTTAAACACGAGGTGATGGCAAAGATGATTGAAATTGGTCGACTTTCTCCTGTCAGAATCGCATCCATTGACGTAAGTGTGAGAGAGAGAGAGAGAGAGAGAGAGAGAGAGAGAGAGAGAGAGAGAGACAGAGAGACAGAGAGAGTTAATTATATCAATCAAGTTATTATGAGAATTGATTTTTATGTATGATTCACTGTATGTCATCTTATACCTGTTGATTAATTCTTCTTCTTCTTCCTCCTCCTCCTCCTCCTCCTCCTCCTCCTGACAGGTGGATACAGATGAGCGGCATCATCCCCAACGCCACCGACATTGACACTATAATCACCAAAGTCAAGTTACTGGAGAGAGCACCTTATATATTCTCCTACAGGTATCATATCACTTATACTCCTCCTTATACTCTTCCTTATACTCCTAAACACACCTGTACCCCCCCCCCACACACCTGTCTCACCTCACCTCCCCCTCCCCCCCAGGCAGGTCCCAGATGAGATGGACCCCAAGCCAGGCAAGAATGAGAAGGTGATGAATAATATTAGGAGTCGTGAGGATTGTGCTATTATATGCTCTACTGACACCGATGTGGCCTGCAAGTAAGTGTGTGTGTGTGTGTGTGTGTGTGTGTGTGTGTGTGTGTGTGTGTGTGTGTGTGTGTGTGTGTGTGTGTGTGTGTGAGAGATAGAGGAAGAAAGAGAAGAAATACATATAAAGTCTTTAAACAACCATCCTTCCTTCTATCCTTCCCTCCTTTAAACAACTTTCCTTCTATCCATCTCTCCTTCCCTCCTTCCCTCCTTCACCCCATCCTTCACCCATCCTCAGGTCCTTCCATCACTGTGAGGACACCTGTTACCTGAGCAAGCTGGCTGGTCCTGATGGTGACCTTATAAGTGTTGACGCGCCGTGCACACATTATGTTTACGACCTTCAGAACAAGACTGTTGAGGATTACCCTTCCGAGATGGTGTTCAAGACTCTGTTTGAGGCTATCAAGCGTGGCGACTTCCACTTCAGCGTGCCCTTCAGAGTATGTGTTGATGTGTGTGTGTGTGTGTGTGTGTGTGTGTGTGTAGGTGTGTGTGTGTTGGTTATATTGATGTAAAGTTGAAATAATTTAAGACATTCCTGACCTACACTTCCTCCTTCACCTCCCTTACACCTTCCCCTACACTTCCCCTACATCTTAACCCCCTACACCTGTTCTGCTCCCCCTACATCTGTTCTGCCCCCCACACCCCCAGAACAACAGTGTGGGTTATGAGGCCAAGATGAGTCTGCACTACCGCACACCTGACCCTATGGACCCTATCAGGATGCAGTTCAGATTAGAAGACACCATGATGACTGTAGTACACCCTAATGATACTGTTAAGGTAAGGTTATAGATGTTAGGGTTGTGCTAATGATACTTAAGGTGAGGTTATAGATGTTAGGGTTGTGGTGATGATACTGTTAAGGTGAGGTTATAGGTGTTAGGGTTGTACTATTACTATTACTTGTTATTATACTACTACTACTACTACTACTACTACTACTACTACTACTACTACTACTACTACTACTACTACTACTACTTTGTCTTTGTCTTCTACTCAAACTATTGCTTTATTTCTTGTGTTAATCTTTATTTATCAAACCTCGTCCCTAACCTCCTTCCTAACCTCGTCCCTAACCACCTCCTCCTCCCGCAGGTTGCAGCCTTAACCGAGTGCCTGCTGCTGTGTGTGTCGTGGGTGCGGTATCGCTGTGAGACTGTAGTGCACCAGATGGACGAAGGTTTGTGCCTCCTGCTGGCCGTCCACTACCACGAACTCAACCAAACAGAGCTGGTGCCTCATAGCAGGTCATTTGTACATGGACGTAAGTGTGGAGGGGGCAGGTGGAGGGTAGGGTAGGGAAGGGTGGGGTGGTAAGGTAGGGTTAGGTGGGTGGGAAGGTAGGGTAAGGTTAGGTAAGGTAGGGTAAGGTTAGGTAAGGTTAGGTTAGGTGAGGTAAGGTAAGGTGGGAAGGGAAGGGAAGGGAAGGGAAGGTAAGGTAAGGTGAGGTGATTGAGAAGGGAGAATGAGAGGAGAGAGGAATGGAAGGAAAGAATGTTAAGAGAGAGAAAAAGAGAAATGCTGAGTGAGAGAAAGAAAGTGAGATAGAGAAAGAGAGAGATACTGATAGAGAAAGAGAAAGGGAGACAGAAACAGGAAGTGAAAGAGAGAGAAAAGCTAAAATATAGAGAGTAAAGATCTTTCCACCTCCACTCACACCCACTTTTAATCCACTCACAGGCAGCTACCTAGTGGATTACAGCCCCATCTTAGGTGGAGTTGCACTGAACACAACAGGTCCTTCCTACTACCCTGTGGAACACCTGGAGTCCTGCGCCAGGTGAGGACAAACTCCTACTGCCTCTGTGCTATTAAGGAAGGATAATGAGGTGATATTCTAGTACACTCACACGTCTTGCTACTCATTCTGCCTCACTCTCCTTCCAAGAAACTGATTTTTTTTAACACTTTTTTGTATTTTCTCATTCTTTCCTCCATCTCTCCATCTCTCTCTCCACCTCAATACCTCTCTCTCTACCCTCTCTCTCACCTCAATACCTCTCTCTCACCTCAATACGTCTCTCCCACTCTCTCTCACCTTCCATCTTCTCCCAGTTTACCACACACACACACCCTGACCCTCTTCTTCTTCTTCCACCTTTTCCCTACCTCTCTCCTCCACCTCCCACCCACCCCTCCACCCTCACCTCCTCCTCCTCCACCCTCCAGGCTCTGTTCGGTGGAGAAGAGTATCGAGTGTCAGAGCTTCGAGTATTGTCTGTCTAACCAAATGTGTCAACTCCACGCGGAACACTTCTTTGATGTGGTGGATGATGGGAACTATATCACTGGGACGGCCTGTATCCATTTCTCAAGTAGGTGTGGGTGTGTGTGTGTGTGTGTGTATGTATGTGTATGTGTGTGTGTGTATAATATGATGATAATAATGATGATAATAATAACGATGATAATAATAGCAATCATTTCCTTCCCTTCCCATCTCCACCACTACCACCTCCTCCTCCTCCTCCTCCTCCAGGGAAGATAGACTCCATCTTCACCCTGTATGAGGATCAGGGACTCCAACCTTCACAACACAAGCTAGCGGCACATATGAGCAGTTCTGCAGCGTGTGCCAAGATGTGCATAGGAGGTGTGTGTGTGTGTGTGTGTGTGTGTGTGTGTGTGTGTGTGTGTGTGTGTGTGTGTGTGTGTGTGTGTGTGTGGTGTGTAAGTCAATATATAGATTAATAAAGATATGAATGAATAAACTGATGGAGAGAGAGTACATAAACACTAAATATTTTTCCTCCTCCATTCTCTCCTATCCCTCCCTTCTTTCTCTCCCTCTCTCCCTTCCCTCCCTCCCCCCCCTACAGACACAAAGGAGGTGTGCCAGAGTTACGACTTCTGTTCAGTATGTGACAAGAACAACTTAGGTGTGTGTGGTGAGGAGAACAAGGATCGTGTTGGTCTGTGTTTCCTGGCCTCACATCACCTGGGAGAGTCTGGCTTGCACCTCACCACAGGGAAAGGATGTGACCACTACGACCGTGAGTGTGTGTGTGTGTGTGTGTGGGTGTGTGTGTGTGTGTGTTATGATGTTGATTTTAATGTGTGTATTTAGTATTGTTTTTTGTCATTTACTGTTTAACTATTTGTCTTGCTATTTTTTCTACTACTACTACTACTACTACTACTACTACTACTACTACTACTACTACTACTACTCTTCCAGGTGACTTGTTTGGTGATCAGGACTATGCCAGCTGGGTTGCAAGTCAGCGGGTGGCACACAAACCGTACACACCAGGTAAGCGTACACACACACACACACACACACACCTACACACACACATACACTCCAAACACCTACACACACACACACACACACAAACCCTATCCTACCCTCCCCACACCCCCACCCACTCCTACACCCCCCCACCCCCCACACCCCCACTAATCCTTCCCTCCCCCCACAGGATCCATGGCCGGGCTAGCCTTTGGTATGATCTTCCTTGGTATCCTACTCTCCGTTGGGTTCCTACTGGCCATCACATCCTTGAAGCCGACAGCCGTGCCGAAGGACCTTGAACTTAGCTTTCAAAATCTCAAGGCATCGGGGGAGTCTTCCATATAGGAGGTGGAGGAGGAGGAGGATAGAAAGAGGTGGATAGGAGGTGGGAAGGATGAAAGGAGGAGGAGGAGGGGGAGGAGGAGAAGGATAGAAAGAGGATAGGGGGTGGGAAGGAGGAAGTAGAAGTGAAGGATGAAAGGAGGAGGTGGAGGAGGAGGAAGAGGAAGAGGAAGAGAAGGTAAATGGAACTCTAAATAAAGAGAGAGAGAGAGATAATGATGATGATAATTGTAATAATGATGATGATGATGATGATAATAATGGTGATGTACGGTGTATTATGTATAAGAATGATGATAATAATGTATAAATATGTTGTAAAAATAATAATAATCTTATGTAAATGAATAAATATGAATTAATTGTATAAGTTATGTGTTTTTGTTGAAAGTCATTTGTTGATTGTCTGTGTGTGTGTGTGTATGTACGTTATGTGTATTGTGTATGTGTGTGTGTGTGTGTGTGTTGTGTGTGTGTGTGTGTAGGTGTGTGTGTGTGTGTGTGTGTGTGTCTGTTTATCTGTATGTCTGTTTAATCTAATGAAAAAAATAAACAAAATAATAAGAATGAAAATTATATAAGGAATTTGATTATATATTTATTTGTGTAGAGAGGAGAGAGAGAGAGAGAGAGAGAGAGAGAGAGGAGAGAGAGAGACGAGAGAGAGAGAGAGAGAGAGAGAGAGAGAGAGAGATAGGAGGAAGGAAAAGGAAAGATATGTCAGCCACACCCACAGTCCTCCTCCTCCTCCTCCTCCTCTTCCTCTTTCTCTTCCTCACACACACACACGTAGCCACGCCTTTGTTATGCACGCAAGCCACGCCCACCATATATCACACACACACACACACACACACCACTTAGATAAATACACGTACACGCAGAGGCTTACTAGGGTGTATGGCGCGGGCAACCACTAGAACCACTAGTGCGCCCCCCCCCCCCCCCCCCTCTCCCTCTCAGGAGTGGGTGTGGGCGTGGGTGGGGAGTGTAGTGAGCCTAATCAGGTGTGGAGTTTGGAGGGAAATCAAAACAACACTCACTAACACAATACGTAAGAACACAACATATGCAGGAACCCTAGGGGCCATTGCTGTTTGTGTTCCCTTTCATTCCCGTGAAGACTAAACTTTCCGGGACTACGACTCGCGATATTATTACTATTATTATTATTATTATTATTACTATTATTGTGTGTGTGTGTGTTGTGTGTGTGTGTGTGTGTGTGTGTGTGTGTATGTGTGTGTGTGTGTGTGTGTGTGTGTGTGTGTGTGTGTGTGTGTGTGTGTGTGTGTGTGTGTATGTGTGTGTGTGTGTGTGCGTTGATGACCTACACGAGACACTTCCTTCCAATATTTCACCATCCCACCTGTCATCCCTATCCATACTCTGATCCAACCGTCTTTTAAAGCTATCTATTCATTCACCACTTACTATACGTGTCTACCTTACCCAGCCTATTCCAATCGTTCACCACCCTGTTAGTGAACCAATATCTACCTCCCTATCCATACTCAGAGCCAGTGTTGTGATAGCGTAGTGTGATACAGGAGAAAGGAACGTAATTATGCTACGGCACTGAATTTAACCATTAGACTTTAACCTGTATCATGGCACCCAGCACCTCCCACCCGCCCCGACCCCCCGGCCAACCCCCCCCCCGCCAACCCCACCAGCCACCCCTTACTACGCCGCTGCACTACATAGCGTGACTGTATGTAAGTAGAAACAGCATACAAATAAGCGTGACAGAGTGAACAGGAAAATAAATAAATGATAAGAATTACGAAGAGTGTGAATGAACCTGAGAGAGAGAAAAAAAGTTGTGAATAAGTGTGAGGCAAAAAAATGAATGAATGTATGAGAGATGAAGTGAAATAATTAGCGTGGGAAAAAAAAAAAAATGAGCGTGAGGAAAAAAATGAATGAAATGAATGAGAAGAGAAAAAAAAAAAAAAGATTGAATGAATGAGAAATTAAGTGAAAAAAATATGTAATGTGAATAATCATGAAAAAAAGTGTGATAAAATAGTGAATATGAGTAAGTATGAGTAAGTATGAGTAAGTATGAGTAAGTATGAGTGAGTATGAGTAAGTATGAGTAAGTATGAGTAAGTATGAGTAAGTATGAGTGAGTATGAGTAAGTATGAGTAAGTATGAGTAAGTATGAGTAAGTATGAGTAAGTATGAGTGAGTATGAGTAAGTATGAGTAAGTATGAGTAAGTATGAGTGAGTATGAGTAAGTATGATGAGTAAGTATGAGTAAGTATGAGTGAGTATGAGTAAGTATGAGTAAGTATGAGTAAGTATGAGTGAGTATGAGTAAGTATGAGTAAGTATGAGTGAGCAAGTATGAGTATAAGGAGGAGGAGGAGGAGGAGGAGGAGGAGGAGGAGGAGGAGGAGGAGGAGATAGCTGATTTATAAAGTATTAGGGAATGAGTATGAGGGCAAAGTAATGGTTAGTATGCATTAGTATGAGTGAGTTTATAAGTATAAGTACAAGTATAAGTGAGTTTATAAGTATAAGTATAAGTGAATGGGTGAGGGAAGGAGGTAGGGTATATAAGGCTTCAGGGAAAGGCTCAAGGTTTAGTTTGGCGTGAGCCGTGACAGAGGAAGGAGGTCGCGTCGCATCGTCCCGGGTCGTCACACCCCTTTCTCTCCTCCTCTAGTGACCCCCCCCTTGTTCTCTCCAGGGGGTGTTTGGGGCCTCTCCTCCCCCAGCCCCCTCCCTCCCACGGCCCCTGGATAACACACCGGGGGCGCCTCTCCCAATACAACAGATTTCCCCCTTCACGTCCTTTTTTCTGTAAGTTAAATGATAAGGAATATGTCGAAATTTGGGGAAAAATGTATTAAAATTTATGAAGGAATTAGGTGTGTGTGTGTGTGTGTGTGTGTGTGTGTGTGTGTGTGTGTGTGTGTGTGTGTGTGTGTGTGTGTAAGGAAAATAGGTTCTACGTATAGTATTATAATCTCTATCTGTCTCTTCTTCTATCTATAATAAAACAAAATAAAGATAATAATAATAATAATAATAATAATAATAATAATAATAATAATAATCCTCACAGGTAACACGGCCTTTACCTTTTTAATTAAGAGAAGAAGTGTCACCTGTACGGGAAGAGAGAGAGAGAGAGAGAGAGAGAGAGAGAGAGAGAGAGAGAGAGAGAGAGAGAGAGAGAGAGAGAGAGAGAGAGAGAGAGAGCAAGCATTATAATGACTGCCTTCCAGCATCTTCCTTACCTACTATCTCTCTCTCTCTCTCTCTCTCTCTCTCTCTCTCTCTCTCTCTCTCTCTCTCTCTCTCTCTCTCTCTCTCTCTCTCAGAATTTCTCTCTCCCCAATATTCCTCCACTTCCTTTCCTCTCTCCCTCCCTTCCTTCCTTCCTTCTTATTTATCTCTTCCTTCAACACACACATAATCACCACCACCACCACCACCACCACCACCACCACCACCACCACCACCACTACCACCACCACCACCACTACCACCACTAC
>JAXIVD010008880.1:7500-15000 GCA_036785275.1 Cancer borealis | reverse complement strand
GGAGTTATGAGAAGCAAGATGATAGTGAGAAGGGTGAAGAGGAGGGGGTGTTAGGGAAGGGTGAAGAGGAGGGGGTGTTATGGAAGGGAGTTGAGGGGGAGGGTAGTATTAAGGGAGGGAAGGTAAGCTGTAGTAGTATCCCTTTAAGGTAAGTTTACATTGAGTAGTAGTAGTAGTGGTGGTGGTGGTGGTGGTGGTGGTGGTGGTGGTGGTGGTATTACTGTTAGTGTTAGCTGTAGTTTGTCGTTGTTATTGTTATTCTTATTATTATTGTTATTGTCATTATTGTTTTTATTATTTCTATTATTATAATTACTATTATTATTATTACTATTATTATTATTACTATTATTTTACTATTATTACTTGTTATGACTATTATTATTATTACTATTATTACTATTAATACTGTACTACTACTACTACTACTACTACTACTAAAGCTACTACTACTACTACTAAAGCTACTACTACTACTTCTACTTTTTCTTCTACTGCTACAGATTGACGATCACTAATCCGTCAATCAATATTCCGGTTCCATCAGTTTTCTGGCATGAATTTCAGAGTGCAGTTTCAAATTTTTTGTTTTTGGGAGGGCCAAGAGACAACATAAATACATTAAACAAATCCCTGTTGTCGCCAGACCCTGTAAAGAGGACAGAAGGAAAAATGGTAGTAGGGGTGGAGGTGTTTATGTTTATGTTTTGATGGCACTGTACCCAGAATCAGGTGTTTGCTCATGCTTGCAACAGCAAACAGGCATTTCTTTTCATTTATTTGCCGTAATTGTTAAAATCTGCTGCTGTATAGTCAGTGATGAAGATGATGATCCTGACAGCCCATCTGTTATTTAACTTCTTTTCAAGAGTACAGTAATTAATTAAAATTCTGTTTAACCATTTCATTTAGTTGTTGAACATTAAATTTTCATTTGCTTTTCATTTAGTGTAATTTGAAAAAAAAAACTTTAAAGCACTGTAGTAATTTTCTGTTACAATATATACAGCAGGGACAAAACATCAGTAATACTGAAATATAGAAAATCCCGTGACTGATGGGCTGCCTGTGGCATAAGGTGACCAGTAATAACAATGAACAAAATGATGAACCTTATTTGTGCTTCAACTCATTGCAAATCAAATTCAACTTTCAAACAACACCTATCCTTCAGACATCATGTTCCCTTGCAAGTGATGTAAACATTGGACTCAGACACTCACTGGAATACATATACATTTGTAAAAAAAATTGTTTGAAACTCATTAAATTGAAGGAAGTTCCCAGATGTGATGCAGGTTGAGTGCACTGACTCCTACCTCTGTATCATCCTCTTAGCATGTGTACCAAGCCTTCTCAGGTGTGCTTATGTGTATTACCTTCCTAAACTACCCTCACACACCATCACCAGGTTACCATTGGCAGCTGACTCATATCACCTGAGGACAGCAGTGTGTGTGTGTGTGTGTGTGTGTGTGTGTGTGTGTGTGTGTGTGTGTGTGTGTGTGTGTGTGTGTGTGTGTGTGTGTGTGAAGGTATGGTGTTGCCCTTGTGTTGGTGTTCCCGCTGCCACATACCCTTCAAGTGGCTTACAGGTGTTGAGTGTAATAGTTTTAATGATAAGGTTAGAAGGCTGCCTCTGCCTTGCTCTTTATGACTCCCTCGAGGTGACTCTAGACACTTGATCTTTATCTCTCTCTCTCTCTCTCTCTCTCTCTCTCTCTCTCTCTCTCTCTCTCTCTCTCTCTCTCTCTCTCTCTCTCTCTCTCTCTCTCTCTCTCTCATTATTTTTTAACTACTACCACTCTCTCCCACCTCTACTATGTACTCTTTCTACTACTACTGTTACTATACTTTGTTTCAATTTCCCACCAGTGCTGCCCTGCCTGCCCCTGCTTCACTCCCCTGCCCCGTCTCCATGTGTGTTATTATTTAATATAAGCTTTAAGTTATGAACACTCACCTTTCACTATCTTATCTGTCAAACCATTCCAGTTATTGATTTTATGTGGAAATTTTTTTTTTATTATTTTTTTTATTAATTTTTTTTTTTTACATGTGTGTGTGTGTGTGTGTGTGTATGTTTGTGTTTGTGTGTTTACCTAATTATAACGCTCATGCTATCCAGGCTCCATATCCATTATCTAAAATATGTTTAAAGTTATGGACACGTTTATGAAGCCTGTTTTATACCATCTCTATATATATGTAAATATGTGTGTAGTATATCCTTCACCATTAATATGTTGGTGTGTATGTGTAAATATACCAATGATTAATATTTTATAGGTGTACATGTGTGTGTGTGTGTGTGTGTGTGTGTGTGTGTGTGTGTGTGTGTGTGAAGGTAATGACCAGTGTGTGTCCGCAGGGTGCCGGCCACAATGATGTGGAGCTGTACAGTCAGTACTTGGAGAGGCTGAAGCAGTTTGTGTCGGTGGAACTGGTTAATTGACGTCTTGGAGAGGCCCCCCCACCATCCAGTCAGGGGGGGCTCAACCACCACCCACCCAGACCCTCCACCACACCCACCACCACCACCACCACCATCACCACACTCGGCGGTGGCCTGGGGTCAAGGGGCGGGGCGGTGGGCGGGGGTGTTGGGCGAGGAGGCGGAGGCTTAGTGGTCCGTTGCTGGAATGCTGATCTTGGAATGATTGCAACGGAAGGAATGTTTGCCACCGAGGGAGTCATGGCAACGGAAGGGCGGCTGGCGGCTGCCCTCGCCACACCCTCAAGGGAGACACTGCCGCCCACTGCTTCAGGTCACACGTCCCCGGCAGGTGCCATCTCCAGGAGCCCCAGCCGGCCATCCCCCAAAGTGATCAGGGCCTCTGCTCCTCCTTCACCCTCCCTCTCCTGTGTCTCCCACCCACCAGAGCTACACTCCACCCTGCCCCTCCCCAAAGACGTGACCGCCTCCACTGTCTCTCTCTCCACCTCCCTCCACCACCACCACAACCACCACCACAACCACCACCATCACCACCATCACCACCGCCGTCACCACTCCCACTCCAGTTCACCAGCCGAGAAGTTACTGTGACCCATGGAGTCTTTAGTCTAACCTAGGTATTGTCTCGCCCGGCCCACCCTGGCTCCGCCTTGTCCTGGCCCACGTTGGGGTGCGTGGCCGGACACTTTCTCGGACGGTTCTTTGTGGCTGAAAGGGGGAGAACTGTAAAGAATATAGAGTTTGGGAGTATGTTACCTTCCCTAACTCCCTCCCTCCCTAAATCCCTCCCTCCTTCCCTCCCTCCTTGGCCAGCCCTCACCTCCTCCAAACCGACAAAGTGGAAGGAAAAGAAGAGAAAAACAAGAGAGATATAGAGAGGAATAAACGCTAGCATTATATTGAAGTGAGAGAGAACGTACGTACATACACACACACATACATACACACACATCCCAAGACATAAAGAAAACAGAAACCAGTGGACCTCCAAGACAGACGGTGATGAAAAAGAAAACAAAGCAAAGAGAAAAAGTTGAATGCAGAAAACATAGTGTGGATATTTATGTCGGATGAAGGGATTGGGCCAAGCAAACCACCCTCACCCACCCACCTCTCCCTCCCTCACCTCCTCACCCTTCCCCTCCATCCCTCCCTCCCTCCCTTCCCCTTCCCTGGCTCTCCTCTCACTCCTCCTCACCACCACACACTGAGAGAGAGAGTATTAAAGTTGGTGGAGAGTGAGAGAGAGAGTGAACTAGAGCCAGAGGATGTGTACATGTGTGTATGACGTGTGTGGCATTGCATACACACCCCATACATACATACATACACAAGAATTCCTGTATAGATCCACACCCACCCAGTACATACCCTAGCTGTGTGCTGCCCCCGCCCCCCCTTACGTATACAGTGTTGGTGGGGGGGAAGGGCACTTTTTGTATGTGGCAAGTTTGATACATTCAGAGCGGTAGAGTTTAGTGGGTGTGTGTTAGCAGCAGAACCAGGAGGAGGAGGAGGAAGAGGAAGAAAGACTGCTGCATACATCATTTGTGTGGAGCTTAATTTTATACATATGATTTCTGTTTTTTTTATATATATATATGCTATACTATACATATACATAATCATCATGTCCTATCCTGCCTCTCCTTAGTCCCCCCCCCTTCCCTCCCTTACTCCCTTGTCTCCCTTATACCACCACCACCACCACCACCATCTTGTAGCACCTCTGAAGTGCAATGTGACCTAACCTGACCTTGACACATGACCTTCCCTCCTTGCTCCTTCTGCCTCCTTCATTCATGTCAATTTTCCTTATTCTTCTCATATTCTGGTCTTTACTCTCTCTCTCTCTCTCTCTCTCTCTCTCTCTCTCTCGCTCTCGCTCTCGCTCTCGCTCTTGCTCTTGCTCTCGCTCTTGCTCTCTCTCTCACACGCACAGGAGGTTCCCAGGTGTGTGAGAAGGGTGTGTTCCTGAGGTGTGTGGTGTGTGGTGGTGTGCATCTCTTGGTCAGGTGTGTGTGTTGTTATTTTGGCAGCAGGTGTGTGTGTGTGTGTGTTTAGTTTTGGTTTGGTTTGATTATAGAAGGATGAAGGTTAGTTGGATTACTTTCTCTCTCTTTTCCCCTCTCTCTCTCTCTCTCATTTCACTGTCATTGTTTTTCACCTTCAGACACTCACAAAGATAGACAAACAAACAGAGGGAGAGAGGAAACACCTTTGAGATGGATGTGTTAGAGTTCTGTTTGGTCTTCCCTAATTATCTTGACTTGCCTGAGGAAACGTAAACTAATCTTTCATCTTTTCACTATGTAACATCTGTACAAGTGTTGACTCACCCGTGTGAATATGAGTCCACGAGTTACCATCTGGAGGACAATTGGCACTACTGGTCCAGCTGACAGGATAACTTTTCTTGATAACATACAAACTCCAACATCATTGCATCTAACTCTAAAACATCCTGTAATGGTTGTTGTTTTAATTATGATTCATCTCTCACCTTCAAGGATCGAGGCACACAAATAAAACCATTACCTTTTTCCACTTTTAATTTCACTGGCAGCTGCACAAACACTCTTCCTCCTAAATTTCCAAGTGCTAGCTCATGTTTAGCTCTTGTATCCCTGTTAACATTTAGCAGAGCCTCGACCTGAGGAATATTGGCAGATGCAATGTTGACATAATGTGATCTAACCAACTAAGTCTTTCCAATTCTTCCAAAGATTTTATTGGTCTTTCTTCACACATGATAAATTGATCATTTATATCCACTGCCAAAGTTCTCTGCAAAACATCTGATTATTTCACTCACAATACGTCCAGTCAATCCCAAATGTTCAAGACCTCGTTCAGGATAATCACATTTCCGTCCGGCTGATTTTCCAACTTGAATATACTTTAGCATTTGACTTACTTTGTTACCATAGTTTTATTTACATTTCCGTTTGACCAAACCTATTGTGCAGCATCCAGCATGTGTTGAAGAGAATGTGCTCATCAATTCACACTTAGTACACTCAACATGTCACAGATGCAACATGATTCAGGTCACAACTGTGCTAAATAGTCACAGCGCTGCATCTTTTCACTATTTCATTCACAACAGAAAAAAAGAACGATTTTGACTAAATCTCCAATACTTAAAGCTCCCCATCACCAATTCTATTTTCATTCATTCATTTCTCTCAATAAATTTATTCTTATTCTAAATCCACAAATGTAGTTTCCAATTATGTCATTGACTTGATAATAGAAACTAATAAGGAGAGTGAGCAAGAAAGTACTTACTATGCCCCTCCCCTCATCAGTAGTCCCATGGCACCAACAACCCTTCAAGATGATCCACATACACGAGGTCATCTCACAAATGTGTTTTCCGCCTGAGCTTGACAATCCCAGCAACACCAACCATTTCATAATAACCTGTTTTCAAAGGTGCAGCCGTGATAATATTATTCACCTTTCTTTGCATTCCATCTTCAATTAGAGACTTCCGGATGAACATTTAAAAAGTTAAAATACACACACACCAACACAATTAAGATTCTCACATCTGGATCGGGTACATCTGAAAAATCTACCTGCAACTTAACATACCTTCATATCATAAGAGAACGTAAACATTTGAGGCGTCACTATAAAAATCTGAAATCCTACGCCAAATAACAGGTGAGGCAAGTCCATCTGTGCCTCCATAAGCCTACTGGTGCCAATGGTTAGTGATATAGAAAAAAAAGTACATCAGTACATGTTGAATATTAACATTGTTATTTGTAACAAAGTTTTCAGTGGACCAGCAGCAGTAAGCTGCAACTTTGATCAACTACTCAAAGTACAGTACTAGTTCCTACACACTCATATCTCATTATAGGTAACATGCATTATTCTATCCCTTCTACTCTCAACTCACTTAAATACTCATTACCATCCAAAATCTTGCATAATATGAAGGGACTTTGAAGTGGTAGAGATGTGATGAACTCTCCACGGCCAATTGCACGTTCAAACTCATCAACATTCACTCCACGCAGCAGTTCTCATTAGGCCGGATAAACACTGACACAGAAAACATGTCCAAACACTCCAGTTCTTTGCCTCTTCAATGTAAAGTCAATTTCTTTATTCTTGATAAATAGAGTCAGTGAGCATTAGTATATCTTTGAATGCATTAGCCGCACCCACACCCTCTAATATGAAGGCTAACTATCCATTTGCCATTGCATTCTTTGTGTCATTAAGAATAGGTAACCTTTCTTCAACCATACTTATGATACGTCTCATAAGTTTCATTAGAAGCTCTTAGAATTCAAAAAACCTGCATTACATCCCTCAATGAACCGTTCTCTTCCATACAAATCTACTAAAGTATCAAATTCATATGGAAATTCTTCTACTACGTGAATACTATGTGATGAATCCTTCCTCAGGTTCAGTCTTCTTTCCTAAAAAAATGTTTCGTCAAATGCGATCTAATATTGTGGCTCAAGATAATAATAAATATCTAATAGGGAACTTTCTGCTAGACCACATTCCTATATTTCTTATTTTCCGTCTTTTCCACTGCATTCATCCTTTTCTTTTCTTGACTTTCATCTTCTTCAACATCCTTTACATCCTTCTTAATATTTCCCCACAAAGGTCACCAATTAGCACCAGGAACCCTTGAAGCAGCTAGGGGATCAATGTGGCATGTGCTGTGGAGGTGGTGATGGTGGAGGTGGAGGCTATGAATGCTGTGGTGAAGATGGAAGTGGAGGTGGAGGCTATAATGCTGTGGTCTGTGTGCTGCCTTAACGTTCATGGCTAGCAGTCCTTCATAAGGCCTTCACAGCAGGTCATGGTGCTGTGGCTTGCAGGGAATAACATTACTTGCTGTGTGTATGACTTGTGAGATGGACAGAAGAAGAGATAGGAGGGTCAAGGATGTGTGTAGCAGCATAGCAGGTGGACGGAGGAAAAAGAGGAGGAGGCAGGAAAATACACCATCTTACACAGTTTATCTTTGGTGGAGAGAGGGAGAGTTTAGCAGTGGTCAGAAA
>JAXIVD010008880.1:0-2500 GCA_036785275.1 Cancer borealis | reverse complement strand
ACTCCTGGTTAGGCTGTAATCTCTTGGTATTGTGGGAACTTCTAGACTTACTAAGAAATTATATATTTGTAATAGAAGCCTTCGAGTCGTCCTTCAAGGAGAAGAAGAAAAAAAAACATCTCAAAGCAGCTGGTGTTCCACAAGGTAGTATGTTGGAGCCTCTGTTGAGGAACACCAATTTTTTTTAATGAAATTCTCCAGCTGTCTCCCTCTGCAATAGCCTATCCTGATGACTTGACTCTCAGCATATCATACAAAAAAGAACAACGCAGTGAAGCCACCAAAAAACACTCCAACATGAAATAAACTTAATCACCAGCTGGGGTAAGAGATGGAAAATGGAGTTTGCGCCAGACTAAAACTAAACTCTGACCATTTCACGAATGCATGATCAAATATAAACTCATTACTTATTCGCAATGGAAAAAATAATCATAGAACAAAAACATTTATAAATTCTCGGAGTGATTTTCGACAACATTGCAAGAGTGGCATCAATGAAGATTGGTCACCGAAAAAATTCCCATCTCACTTCTAAGAACATACACAATCTTTTTAAGTCCCAAAATTCGCTTTAGCCTAGAATATGCCATGCTAGCCTGGACAGAAGCAGCTCCAACACATCTGGACATAATTCAGGACAGGCTCAGGCTGGCACACACAAGGCCATGAACACAATACCACCATCCACGCACACGCTGCAGCACCGGCGGGATGTAAGGGTTTGATCCTGTTGTATAAAGCATATGTTGATGGAGCAAAACACCAACACCAGCTGAAACGCCCACCACAAACACCCAACTACACAACAAGAGCGGCCAAAGCTGCTATTATTATTATTATTATTATTATTATTATTATTATTATTATTATTATTATTATTATTATTATTATTATTATTATTATTATTATTATTATTATTATTATTATTATTATTATTATTATTATTATTATTATTATTATTATTATTATTATTATTATTATTATTATTATTATTATTATTATTATTATTATTATTATTATTATTATTATTAATTATTATTATTATTACTATTATTATTATTAGGAGTAGGCAGTAGACACCTGCCGCCCGGTGGAATACTCTAGGAGAGATACTTACGGGGATGTAGTCAGTGCTGCAGACTGTGTCCTCTGTTCCCGGTTCCCTTAGTGTCTCATTTACACAAGACAGCAGCTGTAGCCTGCCCCCTAAAGACAACTTCTTCTAATACCTACATAACGTTACTACACCTTATACTTTTACACTTTCTTCAAATCAATTTATTAAAATGGCCTCACCAAACCCAGCCTCAGTGTGTTGTTATTATTATTAATAATATTATTATTATTTTTTTTTTATTGTCAAAATCATTATTATTATTCTCATCATCATCATCATCATTGGTGTTATCATCATTCTAACAATAATGATAATGAGTCCACACTTCATTATAAGGTGATGAGGTGCATGTGAGTGAGGTGATCTGAGGTGACTTGGGGCACAGCAGCACCACCTCACCGCCCAGGCCAGTCATCTGTCACCTTATCAAAACGTGACTTTTGATTGATTATTTGTTTATTTATTTGTTTCCAACTTCAATATTGTGTTCGTCTCTACGTTTGAATATTTTCATTTTATCTTATTTCATTTCTCCGTTTGTTTATTTATTTATTTATTCATATATTTGGTTTTAGTCTGTCCAGGTGTAATAATTTGTTTTACATTTATTTGTTTGTTTATTCAATATTAATTCCTTATTCATGTTGTAATTCTACTATTTTTTACTATGTAAATCTTTGTTGTATAATAATAATTTTTATTTAAAAAAATGAATGTATTAATTTATATATTTATATAGTCAAGGCGGCTTGCATAGTGGCTAACGGTCGAGCATACCAACTTAGAGTCCCGAGTTCGAGTCCCGATACCGGCTGGCCACTTTTCTTTAGTAATACCGCCAAGTGGCCAAAGATCATCCACATGCTGCCATAACACTATCCTCGACGGGACTGTAAAGTTATATGCACGAGGAGCTTCCGCTGGCAGCATGAGCCTCTCAATAAGAAAAACGAGGTGCCATGGTTTAATATAACCCTTGCATCTATAACTATATTCCCTGTTTCATTGACTTTTACACATAAACGTGATTATAGTGACATGGCTACAACTCTTCCTTACTAATTGTTATATACATTATGCACTTAACACAGACGGGTTTTAGGTACATAGACTAATGTTATTAATATTGATTTGTATGAGAGCTATGATGGAGAGGAAGGAAAGGTAAAAGAAGGTCATATATTCTTTTCGTGTTTCGTGTAATGATAGTAAAATTATGTGTTATATATCCGTAGAGTATAAATACTTAGGCATATTGTTTAGTTACAATGGTAGATTTAGGAAAGGGCAGATGGAACTTAAGGAACAAGCAACTAGGGCCATGTACGTATTAATTGGTATGCATCTCGTAAATATAAATACTATTGGCAGACATCGTAC
>JAXIVD010008879.1:10000-15000 GCA_036785275.1 Cancer borealis | reverse complement strand
CATAGAGTCACTGTTTCTGTATCTACGTCAAGTTGTGTGTGTTCAATATATCATCTATATCAAAGCCGTCTGTGCTTCAACAAGACCTCCGAACCATCACCTCTACCCCTTCAAAAATACTCAACTCCAATAGACGGGGCAGGCAAAATCAAGACACGTGGTGACCTGGCGGTGGTAAAAAAAAAAAATTTCTAATACACTGGTGGCCTGCAGTGGAATTCTTCCTTCCAAGCGACGAATATCAAGAACCAGCCTTCCTCCGTCGTCTCTACCATCACAACGTGCATCGTCCCGCCCAGTAAGTGACTCTCCACACACGCCCTTGCCTCGCCTGCCTCGTGTCATTCTCTACGCTCTGCAGTCGCTTCTTTCGTCGCCCTTCTGCAGTAGTCTGTGTTCGAGTGAGTACAAGCCTCCTCGTCCTGCCTGGCGCCCCACGAAGTTACTCCTCGCCGCTGTTGTGTGTCCCTACCTGTTCAAGCCTCATTACCTCTACCTCCATTTTGTTCTCGGCGCGCCATCTTCGCTGTCCACGCCAACAAGCCGCCCATCACCCTCACCACGTGTCGCTGCCCTCAAGACGCCCATCACCCATCACCACGTGGCACCCCCAAACAAGTCGCTCCACGCCCTCACCACGTGTCGCCGCCCTCAAGACGCCCATCACCCATCACCACGTGACCAGCCCAGAAGTACGCCCTCCACGACGTGGACCAGCCAGCGCCCACGTGTTGACTACTTAGTTAAGTATCTTAGTTCTCATTATATTATTTTTTTCTTCATTATGCCAGTTATTTTACATTTTTGTGCCCAGTGTTTCTCTGTTTTCTTTTGTGTATTTCCTCAACGTGAGCACTATTCCCTCACGATGTCTAACGACCAGTCACCTCGTACACCCACACCTCATGTTACTCTCATATCTGATAATGTCTCTATTCCTCCTTTCTCTGGTACAAACTCTGAATCAGTTCATGTTTTTGTTCGGCGAGTAGCAGATGAGTGCACACGCCGCTCCGCCCATTGTGATGCTGAAAAATTAGCCATTTTAAAATCGCGGATTTGTCATGACCCATCTAGTCTTACGGGTAAACTAATAAAAACAGATAAATTCCTTAGTTTTTCCACATACAATGAACTCATCACAGCATTAATATCTCATTTCTCTGGTCATTCAAAATTAGGTGCAACTCATTCCTTCCTCAAAATTGCTCAAACCCTCACTCAGGTTGCTCGCTCTACTCGCGATGTGTATAAGTCAGAAAATATTGCATCCTCTCTCAGTGCTGAACTCACAGACCAGATGAAATCCTCTCAGTGAATCGCCACAGACGGTAAAATATCTTCTACGGATTTCAAATGTCTTATGTCGTATTTCCTGTTCCTTGTCCAGCTTGACTCACCAACCTTCACCGTTGCAAGCGACATTAAGTTCAGTAAGGAAGATTTCTTGTATGATCTTTGCAAGAAAATATCCGAGAAATCGCCACCCGTTCTTCAACCGGTCAGTTTAGTTCAGTCCCCGCTCTCCTTAGCTACAACCCCGATTTCTCAGTACTAAGGCTCTTCCCCTCACACCCCATCCCCACCTGTATCCAACACTCATTTCTCACGTTCTGACCACCGCTCTCAATCTTGTCACCACTCACCGTCCCGTGACTCGAGGAATGTAACGTGCTACCGATTTGGACTCAAGGGTCACGTCTCAGCTCACCGTCGCGTATTGCTCGACGAACAAGGTTACCATAAATTCAACCGTGATGCGTTTTGCTACCTTCACAACAGACGTGGTCACTCGCTCGATGAATGTCGCCTTTACCAACAGCAAATGCAGTCCTCTCCTTCTCATCCTTCGGGAAACGCTTCGCGCACGAGCCTCGCACCTCCTCGGTAACACTTAAGCCCATTCTCAGGACCATCGCCAGTAAGTCATCTAAAAAACGTGTTGTTTTCGCAGACGCACAGAGAGTGCCTCTCCCATGTGTCCCTGTTAAATCCTCTGGATTTTTTCAAGGCCTTACTGCTGACGTCAAATTAGCCTCTCACAAATGCCGCGCATTTTTCGACTCTGGCGCTTCAGTAAATATCATCAAATCACATGTTTTTGAAAAACTCTCTGTCGCCTCAAAGCATAAGATTCAGAGTTATCCACCGAACATCGCCGTTAGTGGTATCTCTGGCAACATTGTCATGCCTCATAGCAAGGTCCTCCTCAGTGTCTGTTTGTTTCCACTTGAGCCTTCTATCTCAGACTTTTTCTATGTTATTGATGATGTATGTTTTGCAGCTGAAATATTGATAGGATACCATACAATGTCTCACTTCAACATCTCACTTTTCCCTTCTACTCATCAAATTGCCCAGAATGGCACCTTCATCTTTGATTCACCCTCTCCTGAGTCACCGCCTTCACCTGATGTCTACATTGTCACGCACACGCCTTCCCAGGACTCACCTCACGTCCCTCTCTCCTCACTCGAGATACCCTCAGTAACCCCTGCTCCTGTCTTATCATCCACGCCAGCCGACTCGCTTAGCGAAGCGCTGCACAGCAACACCGACAACCCCTCTTCTCCCACAACACTGCCTGACGTCGTCTCGAACACCAGACTCAGGAAAGCTGTGTTGACCTCCTCTGTGGTAGTCACACAGACTGACCTTTGTTTGGTGCGTGTCGTCGTCAAAGGTGTACCCCCAGGGACAGACATCTTATGTTTGCCCGACTCTGCCCGAGTGAATGGTGTCGCTTTCAAGTCAGTCCTTACGACTCTAGAAAAAGATGGTTTTTGCCGTATTCAAAATCTCACAAATCACCCTATATCCTTTCAATCTGGCGTGACTTTAGGTGATGTTCTCCCCTATCCTGCCCCTGTCACCCCTGTCGCCTCAGTCTCTTGTCACACATCCACGTCTTCACCATCTGCCCCAGACTCTCCATTACAGCCTCCTCTTCTTCTTGACCAGCATATTGGCGATGTAGATTTCTCTGAGTCAAAACCAGATTTACTCGCCCTCTTATCGGCTTACAGATCATGTGTCTCTCTTCCGGGTGAACCTCTGGGCAAGACCGATGCTGTTCGTCACTCTATCCACTTCACCCCAGGATCGACACCCATCTACGTCCCGGCTTATTGCATCCCACACAGCCGCAAGACGTTAATGGACGACGCTGTCAGAGACATGCTGGACGAGGACACCATAGAGCCAGCGGCCTCACCATTCAATGCCCCGCTGTTTCTAGTCCCTCAGTCCAATGGTGAGTGGAGTATAGTGGTCGATTTCCGTGGTTTAAACGCCGTGACGATTCCCGAGCGATTCCCAATACCAGTCTTGTCTGACCTCTGTGTCCGTCTGCACAGGTACCGACAACGCCAGATACTCGTGCTGAGCGAGTCCATAACACTATGAGCCAAGTCAATTTGCCGTAAGACTTCTTGACGTGATCCACCATTGTTATGGACCACACTACAAAGGTATCTGAAGCTGTTCAAGATATCGATGTCCTCGTCACACCCATGAATAGACTCTACTGTTTCATCTAGCAATCCTCCAAACACCTGAACCTTAGTCTTAGTCCAGGAGACCTGAAGTCCCTAAGGCTTCGCCTCCTCGTGCAGTGCAGCCGTATTCACAGGTACAGCAATCACCAGAACCTCCAGCGACTCAGCAAAGATTACTGCATCGTCGGTAAAAACAAGATCAATGATCTTGGTGTTGCCGACAGACGCTCCACAGTGACTTTGGTCCACAACTCTGCCCAGTACCCAGTCCATAGAAGTATCGAAAAGTGATGGAGCTGGGACGCATCCCTGCCTTACTCCCGTATGCACAGGCAAGAAGCTGGACACATCCCCACCACACTTCACAGCATTCTGAGTCCCAGAGTATTGCCCAGATAGTAGTCCAATGATCCCTGAAGAATCCTGCGGAGGCGCAGAAGATCCCAGAGTGCCTCGCGATGCACTGAATCAAACGCCTTTTTGAGATCGTAAGCAGATAGTAGAGCACCTTACCTGATACACTGAGCAGCATTATCCCGCGGTAGTTGTTGCAATCCTGATGGTCCCCTTTACCTTTCCAAATAGGGACGACCAACCCCCTTTTCCAGTTAGAAGGAATGGTACCTGAATGCCATTCAGCAGTCAATACAGCATGCAACCCACGGATCATGGCCTCGCCTCCAGCTTTGAGCAACTTTGCACTGATGTTACAAATGCCAGCTGTTTTTCCACCTCTCAACCTTGCCACAACCTCTTTAACTTCATCAATAGATGGTAGAACTTCGTTAATGGGCGAACCAGCATCCATCACTTGTAACCCAGTGGTTTGAAGCCATCCGCTTGGAGGGTTAACCTGGAACAACTGCTCAAAGTACTCAGCCCAACGAGCCATCTGCCCATCCGCGTCTGATAAGAGGCAACCATCTTGATAAGTAGGTTTAAGGTCATTAAGATTTAAATGACCCTCAACATCCTCAGCAAGACTCCGGACATACCTCTCCTGGTCTCTCCTCAGAAGAGTTTTAATCCTACGAGACTGAGCCCTGTACTGATTCCGGTTCCCAGCCAGCCTAACAACGCGACTCTTCTCTATGCTGTCCAGTGTCTCCGCCGACGCGAAACCATCCCGTGACCTCGGACGCCCCCCAAGACACCCTCTGGCAGCCTCAAGAGTTTAACTTTTAAAGGTATCCCACAATTCTACCGGGTCCTCTAGGGCGTCGAGCACTTCAAACCGATTTGAGGCCCTCACTGCATACTCATGAGCACATGAAGAGTCCTTCCCTTTCTCAAGATGGAACACATATTGATCACATCTTGATATCTTTCTGGAAATGTCATGAAGCTTGAGTGTTGCAACAACAAGCCTGTGGTCAGTTGTAAAGAACTCGGAAGTTCTGGAAGATCCTCTAACGCGTACTAACGAAGATGTGATCGATCTCCTTAGCTACCCCTGCAGCATTGCTATACCAAGTCTAGCGGTATAGCTCTTGTCTTTGATAC
>JAXIVD010008878.1:5000-15000 GCA_036785275.1 Cancer borealis | reverse complement strand
ACGTACACACACACACACGCACACACACACACACATGCATAAATATTCTACACAAGGAAAAAATAGCCGGTAAAAATAGAAAAACTCATACATGCACACGCACACGCACACGCACGCACACACACACACACACACACACACACACACACACACACACACACACACACACACACACAGAAAGATGAAATATAATAGAAACAACAAAACAGGTATACACAAACAAGGAAAAAAGCAATGACATACATTTTTACTTCCGGAAAGAAAGAGAAAAAGAGAGAAAAAAAAAAAAAGAGAGAGAAAATGAAAGGGAGTGAAGAGATGACACGAAGTAGAAAGAAGAGGAACGAACAAAAGAAGAAAAAAAAAAAACCATCACATAAAAAAAGAGAAATTATAACGAAGGAGAAGAAGAAAGGATAAATAAAGGAAGGGAATGGAACAAAAGAGAAGGATTCATGTAAACAGTAAAGAGAGGAAGAGGTAAAAAAGAAGGAAAGATAAAGGGGAAAAGAGAAAAGGAGATAGTAGGAAAGGCGCTAAAGGAAGAGAGAAAAAGAATACGTGGAAAGAGGAATAAGCGAGGACAGACGAGGTAAGGGAGGAAGGAATAATGAAATGAACAGAACGAGAGGGGAAAGGATGGAAAAGAGAGCAAGAATAGGGAAAGGAAAGAAGGAAGGAAGATAGAGAGGAAGAGAAAATAATCTAAAATGAACGAAAAAAACAAGAATAAGAAGGAAAAGGAATAAAAAGATAAATAAATAAATAAATATAGATAGATAGATAAAAAAAATTAAGAGGAAAAAATACAAAGTGTGGCGACTATAGAGTAAAGGTGAAAAGGAAGGGAAAAAAAGGAAGGAAAAACAGGAAGGGAAAATAGGTGAGGGAGGGAAATTTGAGCCTCTTCTGTTTACCTCCATCCCTCCACTAGTTTACCTCCATTACCTCCCCTCCAGATGCCATTTTGACATTACCAATCATTAGACCAGAAAGAGGGTGGAAACGGCGAGAGAGAGAGAGAGAGAGAGAGAGAGAGAGAGAGAGAGAGAGAGAGAGAGAGAGAGAGAGAGAGAGAGAGAGAGAGAGAGAGTAGGAGGAAAAGAAAGAGGAGGAGGAGGAGGAACATAGGAAGAGCAGGTAGCAGAAAGCCTGTTGGATCATAACGAAGAGGAGGAGGAGAAGGAGGAGGAGGAGGAGGAGGAGGAGGAGGAGGAGGAGGAGGAGGAGGACGAGGAGGAGGGGAAATGAGGGAAATAAGATATTTTTCTCCAGCTGGGAAGGAAAGCAGCGGATCCTCCCTTGAGAGCGACCAACCGCACTGCTGACTGGCCAAGGAAACATCAAGCTGGAGAAGGAGCTCAACCCCTTTTCCCTCCACTCCTCCAACCCTTCCCTCCATGCCTCCAACACCTTCTCTCCAGCCCCTCCCCCTCCTCCCTCCACCGCGTCGCCCTGAGGGAGCCAAGGAAAGCAAAGGAAACACCGCAAGGAACAAAGGGAAATAATAACCAAGGAAATATTACCTTCAGCGCGTTAGAAAAATATTTGCTGGGCTGGTAATTATTTTGTTGTGGTTTTATTTTATTATTATTATTATTATTATTATTATTATTATTATTATTATTATTATTATTATTATTATTAGTCAGTGTTTCTAGTGATATATAAAAAAGAGAGAATACACATATTTTTAGTTGTAATTTGTATTAATGTTAAGGACAAAAAGAATAGGTGTAGTAAAAAGCCATACATACATACATACAAATACATTGCCAATACACAAAGCAACATAAGTACGTACATAAAATTGGAACACACACATACACATACACACACACACACACACACACACACACACACACACACACACACACACACACACACACACACACATGTAGTAGGAAAAATACATTGAATTTCAGCTTATAATTATTGTAAATATTTGTTGTTTTTACTTTTAAGCCACAGGTTGGTTTCCTATATATATACATATTTATAGTATGTATTTTTTTTACATTATTATTATTAAATTTTGTCTCTGGTTCCTCTTCACTCCGGCAATTTTCATTCATACATTTCTCTTCCAAAAGATTCCTTGCTTATTTATACTTATACTAGCTGCTATATTCTCTCTCTCTCTCTCTCTCTCTCTCTCTCTCTCTCTCTCTCTCTCTCTCTCTCTCTCTCTCTCTCTCTCTCTCTCTCTCTCTCTCTCTCTCTCTCTCTCTCTCTCTACTCTCGCAGCACTATGATCTGAAATATTTCGTCCATTTCAATTTATAATAATTTTATTATTCCCTTTACTGAATAATCCCTGTGTGTGTGTGTGTGTGTGTGTGTGTGTGTGTGTGTGTGTGTGTGTGTGTGTGTGTGTGTGTGTGTGTGTGTGTGTGTTGAGCGCATATTCATATTATTTATTTATTTTTATTTTTTCCCACAGCTCGTCACACTGAATACACAACAGAGTCGGTTAAAAATACATTTCTCCTCCAGTGTTTGTGTGGAAACTAAAAACTGCACCGGAATATAAAGAAGAAAAAAAAATGGAGTCTGCATGAAAAGTTACCATGATATGCACTCCCACATGCCTTTCTTTGCCTGTTTGGAGAGAGAGAGAGAGAGAGAGAGAGGAGAGGGAGAGAGAGAGAGAGAGAGAGAGAGAGAGAGAGAGAGAGAGAGAGAGAGAGAGAGAGAGAGAAAAACAAAAACAAAACATGAGCTAGATAGTAGTTTTTTATATATTTTTGTGTGCGTGTGTGTAAGTTACTGCTAATAATTTAATAAAGTATGTGTATGTACGTATGGACCCCACAGATATACACATTCATCTATACGTACATAAACATACACCTATACACACACTGACATATTTTTCTACACACTAAATATTTTTCTTTTCTTAATATTTATCTTATTATATATTTTCTTTTCGGGAGGAGGAGGAGGAGGAGGAGGAGGAGGAGGAGGAGGAGGAGGAGGAGAAGGAGGAGGAGGAGGAGGAGGGGAGGAGGAGGAGGAGGAGGAGGTAAATAAGACATCAAAGACAAATTGAATTAAAAAGTAAACGGAAGAAAATTTAAATTGATTCACCACTAAATTAAATGCAAAGAAAACGCGATACGTGACACACGACGCCAACCTTACGTCGACTTAGTAATTTCTTGCGTGACTTGACGCTTTCACTTAGTTTTCTTACGTTATCCAGTTAAGAAAGAGAATAATTCAATCTTTTTTATCCACAGAGTTGGGAGATAATTATGCATGAGAATCTACTTAACGGCACGATATTTCTTCTCTCTCTCTTTCTCTCTCTCTCTCTCTCTCTCTCTCTCTCTCTCTCTCTCTCTCTCTCTCTCTCTCTCTCTCTCTCTCTCTCTCTCTCTTTTATCAACAGCCTTTCACCGACAACTCTCTGCTTTATATCCTAGTGCTGTGTGGTTGGATTTCATTTTCTTTTTATCATAATTAATTAACTTGCTCCCCGCAAAAAAATATAGTGTCCCCTCGAAAAAATGGTAAGTGGTCGCCTCACATATTTGCTCATTATACCACCAACACGGAAACGACAGCAATTGGAGTGTCGTGACGAGGCAGCTTGAGGACGCGGCCAGAAATACTAAGAAAGAAGTTATTATGATGATTATCCTGATTATTTCCTCGTGATTTTTGTGTAAAGATAATTATGGTTTGTTTTCTTTCGTGAGAACATCCATCATCATTTCCAACACGGTCATCACACGGGTTGATGAAGATAGAAGTAGTGGGTGGGAGGGAGGGAGGGAGAGAGAAGAGAGTGAGGGAGGGAGGGAGAGGGAAAGAACTAGAGAATTAGGATTTATGAGTGGGGTGAAAGTGTAGGGGTGAAATAGGAGGTAAAGGGAACATTAAATCAACCATTCCAATTCCTCCTACACCCAATACCTAACCTAACCTAACTTAACCTAACCCAATACCCTCCTAAACCACGTAAAACAGTCGATAATCTAAGCTATCCCTCACACTTTCCTGGCGTTATGAAATTAGACACCAAGCACCACATGGCTCCCCTCTCGCGGCTCTACACTGTTATTTGCTCCCTTTAAACTACCTCAAGTAACTGTCTCTGCTTCACGCCTTCAGCAAGCCCCCCATTACCCGACGGTCTGGTGTGGGAAGGTAGATGCCCCATGCCAATTACAGCCCCCATTATGGCCCTCTACGTGGACCATTAGGTGTCTCGCTAATGGGTTTATCTTGTCTGATTGAAGTAGAAAAGGAACCCAGGATGTGGTGGGAGTAGATAGTGTATTGTCACCTTGGAGTGTGTATGTGTAATGTGTATAATGTGTAATGTATGTGTGTGTGTGTGTGTGTGTAGTGGGGATAGACGTATACATACACACATACACACACGTTCTCATAAAAAGTCTACACACACATACATAAGAGTACGTACATACGCCCGTACACACAAACATGCATTCTCTCGCACATAACCATTCGTACACCCCCCTCCCCCCCACACACACACATACACCCCCCTCCCAACACACACACACACACACACACACACACACACACACACGCGCCTCAACACACCACCTCGCTCTCCCTTCTTAAAGACGAGACTCTCATAACATTTTATTGCCCCCACCAGCGACAGGGTTCATTAGGGTTGAGATCCCTTGGAGAAAAACTTTAATATGGGTCTTACTGAGATGTTTGTTTATCGTTAGGGTCTTGTATATTGGAAGTAGGATGGGGAGTAACAGTGGCAAGAGGAGGAGGAGGAGGAGGAGGAGGAGGAGGAGGAGGAGGGAGAGGAGGAGGAGGAGGAGGAGGAGGAGGAGGAAGCGTGTGAGACTCAAGATAAGATGAGAGTTGGGATAAAGGAGGAGGCGAAGGAAGGGTTAAGGAATGATGGAGGAAGAGGAGGAAGGAGAGAAAGTATTGGGGTGGAGAAGGAGGGAGATGAGGTAGGTAGAGAGAAGGGAAAGAGGCCAGTGGGACAGGTGTGGAGAATAGAATAGAATAGAATAGAATAGAATAGACAGGTGAAGGGAAGGATAGATAGGTTTGTGAGTTGGAATTTTTTTACATATTTCTGCATTACGTATATATATTAAAAAAAAAAAAAGTATTACCGTTGATTACTCATTATTCCCAAAAAAACATTTTTAACAATACATTTTAACATCCACACCCGAATAACTCTGTACATACATGACTCTCAATGATTTCTGTTGCCTTTTGATGTTAAATATTATAAAAAAAAAAAAAGTATTGGAATTGAGAGAGAAAAAAAAAAAAAAAAAAAAAATAGAAGTATCATATATAATACATTGCATTCATATTTAATTAAACGTAGAATCAAATTTGATGCATTGTATAAAAAGTTGTACAATGTGGGCGTGTGCGTGTGTGTGTGTGTGTGTGTGTGTGTGTGTGTGTGTGTGTGTGTGTGTGTGTGTGTGTGTGTGTGTGTGTGTGTGTGCGTGTGTGTCCCTCCATATTTATGCCCAAACACTCAAAGGAAAAACAGTCATAAAACACCAACGTGCTATTCCATAATGTGCAGGAAAGGCAGACACACGACACATGCAAAGGAACACATGAGAGAACACCTTACCTTTCTTACCCTCTCCCTCTCTCCCTCTCTCTCTCTCTCTCTCTCTCTCTCTCTCTCTCTCTCTCTCTCTCTCTCTCTTTACCTTGCCTGCACCGCACCTTCCTGGGTCCGTCTGGAGGAAAGTTTCTTACCTGGGGAAGAGGAAAACTTTATTATCATACACTGTAATAGGAATAGCAAAGTTTCCTACATACTGTAACGTTATATATACAACATACAAACATGAGGTAATAGAAGTAATGCATTTTAATGAATACACACACACACATACATACACACATATACATGTACATATACATACACATATATATGCACATACCAGGCTTTTAATTACAGTAAAGTTAGTCATTCAATTAATCTCTCCCTAACTAATCACTTTCCTAATGGACATATGAATCACAGTAATTGATATAATATTCAAGACAAACAAACAAAGGGAAGTGAAAATGAAACATATATATATAATTATTAACCTATAGATAATGAGAAAAAATATTAATTACACTACAATTTGCTTATCTATACCGAATGAATATATTACGATGTTTTCCTTATCTTACTTTCCGTATCTCTCGCCCTATAGGTTATATATTACGATGTTTTCCTTCTCTCTTTTTGTTTCCTATTTATCGCTCTATGTGTAAAGGCGTGTTCGTGTCCCACCAAAGGATTCTTAATGAGTTATTCGGATGCTCGTCTCGTGTGTCATGTGTCGTGTGTCGTGTGTCGTGTGTGTCGTGTGTAACGTGGAAGCGACTCAGCTGCACTTAAGAGGCTCCACCAAGAGTCTTATTAGCCTAGTGAGGTGGTTATTGGCGTACAGAGATGAATGAAGAGTAGGAGGAGGAGGAGGAGGAGGAGGAGGAGGAGGAGAAGGAGGAAGAAAAAAGATGGTGATGACTAGGAAGACAGTATGAGAATGACAATGACAAGGATGAAAATAAGGACGGAGAGAAGCAGGATATTAATAAAAATGAAACGATATTAGGAAAAACAAGGAAAATAGGAAGGAAGGAAATAATAGATGACAATGAATAATTTAGAAATAGGAAAAGGAAGATTGTAAGAGGTAAAAGGAAAATAACAAACAAATAGAGAAATACTTATGACTCTCTCTCTCTCTCTCTCTCTCTCTCTCTCTCTCTCTCTCTCTCTCTCTCTCTCTCTCTCTCTCTCTCTCTCTCTCTCTCTCTCATACACGATTATTACGAGCGAAAATAATGGTCTTCTTGAGTGTCATGTTTTTTCATTCACCTCTTCCTCGTCCTCCTCCTCCTCCTCCTCCTCCTCTTCCTCCTCCTCCTCCTCCTCCTCCTCCTCTAACTCCAACTCATCGCCATAATCATCAAAACCACAACTATTTTTTTCTCACGTTCCTCCTCAACACAACGGAAAAAAACTACTACAACGGCGCCGCTCGTAACCCCAAGAACGTTAAGGGGAAGGAATGGAGAGAGGAGAAGAAGAAGAAGAAGAAGAAGAAGAAGAAGAAGAAGAAAACGAAGAGAGTGACGTGCCATAAACACACAAATGAACACCAGCAAGAGAACGAAAAGAAAACGAAACAAAAATATGACCGTGAAAAATAAATATAAAATCAATAAATTCTAATTCATAATAAGAAAAATGATTATAAAAAAAAAAAATATATATAAAAAATCAATATGCTATAATTCCAAAATTGTTCTTATGTCTGATTTCATGTAAGTTCGTGTGAGGTATTTTTTTTTCATTTTCCAATTTATATCAGTGGACAGAATCAGACAGATGATAACAACAATTGGAAATAGATAGAGGAATGCGAGGCGGCTTGGCGTCCTTAGGCAATTGTGTTCTTGCTGCCTCTCACCTGAACACGATGAGGGGGGAAGAGGGGAAAAGGAGGGGAAAAAGAGGGAGGATGGAAGGAAGGAAGGATGGACAGGTAAAGATTCTCGTAGCTATGGGTATATTTTTTCTCTCTTTCTCTTTTTTTTTTTCTTTTTCTCTCTCTCTCTCTCTCTTTTAGTCTCTTATTCTGCCAATGCATTCTCTGGGTAATGATAGCTGGTTCGCCTTTGTTAATGGACTGGAAAATTCATTATACATAATTATTGTGGTTTACAGTTTTTCCATCCTGATGTATTTTACTTGATAATATTTTTTTTTCATTGAATCTTAACTGATAAATAGATAAACAAAATAAAATACATTCTACTTTTCATATATAAAAAGAAAATCGTCAGTGCTAAGATTCTTATATATTTTTCTTTTACATATGCGATTCTCCTTTCACTTCTCTTTTCCATCTCTTACATTCCTTCAAAAGTCCATAAAAATATCATTGATTTGCAACAACTCAGGAACGCCTCATCACCTCCACTCTCCCCTTCCTTAACTACACTACTTACAAGGGGAACAGTACCACTAAAACTATAAAAACATCAACGAAAAAAAACAGCTCAATACTAGAATATAACTTATGCTTCATTTTTTAGGGAGTTGCAATATTCCTCTAGTTCCTTTTAAGTTTAATATCTGGTTCAACTAATTTTCTTGCTTCAGGTGTGTTATCCCTTGACAGGCTTTCCCGTCGTGTCTCTCTTCACCGGTGGGCCGAAGCATCGCCCTCGACGCTGCCTAATTAAATATATAAGCGTTATAAACACAAGTGGCTAACAGGTGGTGGGCGGCGCCGCGCTCGATACACCCAGCGCGAGGGACGTAAAACCAACTCGGCAACTGGGCTAGCGGAGGTAAATCGCCCATCGCTAATCATACGGACAGTCCTCCATGTTTTGATTTCAGGCATCGCGTGTTACAATCAACAAAAGCCTCAATTACAGCGCGAAAAAAAAAAGTGTTTCATACGATATTGAGTTTCTGGCTAACGATATAAATTAAATGTTATCAAAATCGACAGGGCAAGAATAGCCGTCCTGATATCGCCTCTAGAGGGTGTTATTATACATGAAATTGTCCACGGGTTTTACATATTATTAACAACATTGGCCAAATAACAGTAATTAAGGGAAGTGTTTGTTAGTGCTTAGTGCAAATGTGCATGGCAGGGTACGTATTAAACCCTGCGAACTACACCCAATATATCAATGCGTGTGGACTACATTGGATGCGTTCAGTGGCTTGTAATACCACTGCTATACATAACAAAAGGAACATATCAGTAATTGTGTGTAATGCGGTGAATACATTGAATTACATATGATACGATGACCACCACAACAGTATTCAAAGGTGTGGAAATACAACGCATACAATAAGTGGTGTAAATGGTGTTATACAATACACCATACACCACGACTATGTATTTTCAGGTATACGTTGTCACTTATACGTAATGTTAAGTGATAGTGTGTTGGAAACCTTTAGGTGATACGGGTTGTAATGGCGTCACAAGGCCTAGTCAGTCAGTTCACAGGAGCTGCCTCGCCAATTAGCCATCGTTAATGGTTCGGAAACATACACGAGCTGCTTCGTCGATTAATCATTGTCAACGGTTCTGAAATCCGACGCCAGATGGCAGTACATTCTCCAAAATAGTTCGAAAGCTTTCCAATAGAGGGTGGTGTTACCCATTCTAATGAAATGTAAATGGCGGGAGCAGAGTGAGTTTGAAGGCTTTCTATAATGGATCAGAAGAGTAATTACCTGGTTGTATGGTCATCACACCGGAACAACCACAGTGGTGGCCAGATAACTACTCCCATACATCAAGCACCACCTCCACCTCCACCACTACCACTACCACCATAACCACAACCATAACCACCACCACAAGCACCACCACAAGCACCATTACCAGCACCATTATTCCCTTCATTACAGCTCTCCTAAATCTCTCTCACACACACACACACACACACACACACACACACACGCACACGCACACGCACACGCACACGCACACACACACACACACACACACACACACACACACACACCATGTATCCCATTCCAAGATATATAGCATAACCATGTACGTAATTCCCTTCCTCGCATTCCACACACATATACACACTCGTACACACAGAAAAAGTAGAATCATTTATTTGTTCGTGAGACAGGATTGGATTCTATTATCGTTCTGGTAATGGAGTTAAACCTGAATCTGGCTTCGGGAGGTCACGAGGCATAACTTTCATCCACCCAAGTACTGTTTCCTGACAACTGAGACTGAGAATGGAGAACAGAAATCGTGTGTGTGTATGTGTAAATGTGTGTGTGTGTGTGTGTGTGTGTGTGTGTGTGTGTGTGTGTGTGTGTGTGTGTGTGTGTGTGTGTGTGTGTGTGTGTGTTCTAATCATTACAGTTAATCTCAGTTTTCACCTTCAACCCTTCCACACTTAACACTTTCCAGGCACATCAGACCAGGTGTATTGAGGGAACCAG
>JAXIVD010008878.1:0-2500 GCA_036785275.1 Cancer borealis | reverse complement strand
AAGAGGAAAAGAGAAGGTATATAGAGGAGGAGGAAAAGGAGGAGGAGGAAAGCGATACGTTTAGCATGGAGGAAAGAGTACATTGAAAGGAAAGAAGAGGAAAAGAGGAAAGGGAGATATATGAATGGGGAGAGGTTAAAAGAGGAGGATGTGAAAGATAGAGATAACGAGGGGAAGGATTTAAAGGGATAAGTGGTAGGTGACAGAACAGCAAGAAGTGAGATTTAGGTGAAGCGCTGAAGGCTGCAGGGAAGTGGAAGGCATAGATATAAGGCAGAAAAGTGAAATACGAGAGAGAGAGAGAGAGAGAGAGAGAGAGAGAGAGAGAGAGAGAGAGAGAGAGAGAGAGAGAGAGAGAGAGAGAGAGAGAGAGAGAGAGAGATAATTTACCTCAATATTCGCACAAGTTCCATCTCCCACGCACTTCACAACCTACACCTTCCCTCCCCTCCTCCCTCCTTCCCTTCACCGTACCTCAAGGAACCACAAATAATTGATTGAATATAATAGGATCCAGGTGTCATGGGCAGAAGTAGCGTCTTTGTCATATTTAGAAGCAGTACTTTACATCGTTACAATTATATATATTTACTTTTACGTCTAAATGGAAAGAAAAATACCACTTGCATATTTCTTAAAGATTAAATTCCACTCAAATAATAAACTAGAGATAAAAAAAAAATGTTACATGAGTGAATAAAAAAAAATAAAACTATAGTATTATTCTAAATTATTATTTTTTTTTTTGCACACGAACGTCATCACTGAACTAATTCCAAAAAACCGAAACACATACACACCTACAAAATACAAAAAAACAAAACATACAAAAAAACATTAAATACATTAAAAAAAACCCTCAATAAATACATCAAACCCAGTAGCAGCGTTAGGACCAGAGCGGCGTTATAATTAAAACAATAACACATCACATCTATACACAGCGGCGTCAGGTGGCGTCAGCGGGAATACAACAAATAATAGCAGGAGTGACGGCGTCCGGGAAAAACCGCATCATTAGCCTCATTACCTCCCTCGTCACCTGCATGCAGCACACCTGGGCAGCGGCAGGACGAGGGGAGGGACGACGGACGACAGGAGGGAGGGGGCAGGGGGTAGGTTAAGGGGTTAGGGAGGAAGGGACAGAGGGAGGGACGGGTTAGTTAGGGAGGGATGCATAGATGAGGAAGGAAGGAAGGGAGAGAGGGATGGAGAGAGGGATGGAGGGAAGGATGGATGGAGAGAGGATGCATGGAGGGGGTTAGGGAGGTAGGGAGGGAGGAAGGGCGGGATGGAGGGAGGGAGGAAGGGATGGAGGGATGGAGGGAGGGAGGGAGGAAGCTTTAAATGATAAGAGGCAGATGAACATGATATGATTTTAATACAAATATATGATAGCAAAATGAGATGAAGATTTATAGAAAAAAATACATATGAATCCACATAAATAAGTTAATAAATGAATGATGATGAAATACAATCTATACTATTGAAAACATCGAAACTCAACACCATAAAATAAAATAAAACTATCATACATACATCGATTTTTTTTTTCAATATATTTTTACACCTAACCTAACCTAACTTAGCCCTACACTAACCGAACCTAACCTAACCTAACTTAGCCCTACACTAACCGAACCTAACCTAACCTAACTTAGCCCTACACTAACCGAACCTAACTTAACCTAACTTAGCCCTACACTAACCTAACCTAACCTAACCTAACTTAGCCCTACACTAACCGAACCTAACCTAACCTAACCTAACCTAACTTAGCCCTACACTAACCGAACCGAACCTAACCTAACCTAACCTAGCCCTACACTAACCGAACTGAACCTAACCTAACCTAACTAACCTAGCCCTACACTAACCGAACCGAACCGAACCTAACCTAACCTAACCTAACTTAGCCCTACACTAACCGAACCGAACCTAACCTAATATAACCTAACCAAACCGAACCTAATCTAACCAAACCTAACCGAACTTAACCGAACCGGAATACTACTTACTGAGGAGCATTTTACAGCTTCTAACAAATATTGATCGATAATATAAAACAAACTGAAGGTAAACCAAAAGAAGAGATACGAGATTACTACATTCGGAAAGCGTAGGAGGAGGAGCGCATTGTGACGAAGAAAAGGAGGAGGAGGAAGAGGAGGAGGAAGAAGATGAGTGAAGCAGCAGGATGGAAGGAATACAAAGAAGGAAACAGGAGGAGGAAAAGGAGGAGGAGGGGGAGGAGGAGGAGGAGGAGGAGGAGGAGGAGGAGGGAGGAGGAGAGGAGGAGGAGGAGGGAGGAGAATTGAAGTACAAATAGAAGCAGAGAATGAGGGTGTATGAAAAAAATAATTCATGGAAAAGAAAACAGTGAGATGATTGAAAGAGAGAGAGAGAGAGAGAGAGAGAGAGAGAGAGAGAGAGAGGAGAGAGAGAGAGAGAGAGAGAGAGAGAGAGAGAGAGAGAGGAGAGAAGCTGAATGGTGGTT
>JAXIVD010008877.1:0-12500 GCA_036785275.1 Cancer borealis | reverse complement strand
ACCTTCCCATACATCGGTGTTTTCCTCAGAACTTTTTGCAATTGATAAAGCCATAGACTATGCACTAAATTCAAATCATAACGTAATTGTCATTTTCACGCACTCTATGTCAGCCCTTCAGGCGATAGAGTCAGGGCGCACGGATGCCAATGAAATCCAAGGCAATATCATTAATAAGCTAAATTTACGCCGTAAGTCTTTCTCTTTGTTTTGGGTGCCTGGTCATTCGCGTATTTACGGGAATGAGCAGGCTGACATGCTGGCTAGGTCCGCTGCAGAGCTCGAGGGAGCGTGAAACCTCCGTCGCGATCTGCAGTCATGTCTCTCGGCTGTAAAATCATCAGTTTACCTCCTGTGGCAAAGTCACTGGGACAACCTCCATCTTCCCACAGTAAAACCCATCCTAGGCGAGTGGGCTTCCTCCAACCGCCCCACAAGGCGTCAGGAGGTAGTCCTCCGACGCCTCAGGATGGGCTGCACCCTTCACTGTGTGCGTTATCGGGAGGCGCGACGGTCCCTCGCAGCTTGCTGTGAGGCCCGCCGCCTTCCGATGACGCAGACCACCCTTCTGAGTGACCAGCATCCGGATGTGGTCGATAACCTGATGATTTTCCTGGCCGAGACCAACTTAATCAAAGAGTTATGACTTACTTGTATATTTCAATGTTTTTCTTTATTATTATTGACACTTTGTATATACTGCACTTTCTTTTATTATAAATATGTTTTGAATGAATGATTATGTGTCTAGCGTGAATGTCATGCACTTATCCCCAAATTTATTGTAAATACGTATTCGTACGTATCCTCCCCCATTATATGTATGTATCATTTTTGTCCCCCACTTACCCTGACTAATGACTTTAGTTTTGCCTTAGGTTCAGGCCCCAAGAATGAATGTGTATGCATGATGCGTGACTGGAATTGTATGAATATATTTTTATTTTATTTTTTCTATGTACAAATATAAAATGAATAAAAAAAAAAAAAAAAAAAAAATCAAACAAACATACAAACAAACAAATATGTAAATAAATTAAAGGGAAAAAAAAAAAAAAAAAAAAAAAAAAAAAAAAAAAAAGGTCAGCAGACTGAGCCCAGACACGGTACTGTGTACTTGCCGTCCTGCTGCTTATGTCTTTCACCTTCGGGTGTTAATATATTTTGACGGCCCTTCAGATCTAGGTTAGATAAATAAATATAGGTGTCCCTCTACCCATGTACTGAGTTTGTTACCTCATTGTCCTCACCTTAGTGACAACAGTAAGTGTCTGTTGTCAGGTTGTCAGATTGTCCTTCCTCTCTCACCTACGGAGTGTCCGCCTCAGTGAGCGTGCTTTTGGGGTGAATTAACACTGATCGGCCCCCCTAGAGTGGTTTGGCAAGACAATCTGACTCTAGGAAACACCTCCCTGGTGTCCTCCCGCTTGTGTCCCGCTCCTCTCCTGTAGGAGGGGGGTGTACCCCATGGCTGAGGCCGCCTCTCCCCTCCCCCCTCCAGGGAGAGGAAGGGTCCTGACCGACCACCCCCGACAAACACACGGCCCATCTCCTACGACCAAGCTACATTTGTGACTCTAAAATCTAAGACCCAGACCCGCCTTTTTACTGTAAATTCCTTTATAATAAAAAAAGTTATTGATGTAAACATTGGTACTGTTGCCAATGTTAAAAAACTTGCAAGCGGAGATCTGTTAATAGAAACATTCAACTCAAAACAAGTCAGTTCCCTAATGAAGCTACGACGCATGCATGATATTGAGATTGAAGCTTCGATCCCAGTATCCATGAACTCGTGTCGGGGGGTTGCCTCCCATCGCGATTTTGTGGATATGACGGAAGACGAAATCGTTGATAACATGTATGATCAGGGCGTCATTGGGGCTCGTAAAATAACTAAATTCGTTGACGGCGAGAGAAGGAACACTGCTTCAGTCACTTTAACTTTTGCTATTGCCAAGTTGCCCGATAGAGTGGATGTAGAATACGAGCGGGTTCCCGTTCGTCCCTATATTCCAAACCCTCTTCGGTGCTTTAAATGTCAACTCTATGGACACCACGGAAATGCTTGTCGTTCGGTTCACTCTTTTTGTGGTCAGTGAGCGTGCTTTTAGGGTGAATTAACACCGATCGGCCCCCCTAGAGTGGTTTGGCAAGACAATCTGACTCTAGGAAACTCCTCCCTGGTGTCCTCCCGCTTGTGTCCCGCTCCCCTCCTGCAGGAGGGGGGTGTACCCCATGGCTGAGGCCGCCTCCCCGCCTCCCCCCTCCAGGGGGAGGGAGGGTTCTGACCGACCACCCCCGACAACCACACGGCCCATCTCCTACGACCAAGCTACATTTGTGACACTGAAATCTAAGACCCAGACCCGCTTATCCACTGTAAATTCCTTCATAATAAAAAAAGTAATTGATGTAAACATTGGTACTGTTGCCAATGTTAAAAAACTTGCAAGCGGAGATCTGTTAATAGAAACATTCAACTCCAAACAAGTCAGTTCCCTAATGAAGCTACGACGCATGCATGATATTGAGATTGAAGCTTCGATCTCAGTATCCATGAACTCGTGTCGGGGGGTTGCCTCCCATCGCGACTTTGTGGATATGACGGAAGACGAAATCGTTGATAACATGTATGACCAGGGCGTCATTGGGGCTAGAAAGATCACTAAATTCGTTGACGGCGTGAGAAGGAACACTGCCTCAGTCACCTTAACTTTTGCTGTTGCCAAGTTGCCTGATAGAGTGGATGTAGGATACGAGCGGGTTCCCGTTCGTCCCTATATTCCAAACCCTCTTCGGTGTTTCAAATGTCAACTCTATGGTCACCACGGAAATGCTTGTCGTTCTGTTCAATCTTTTTGTGGTAAGTGTGCTTGCGAAGGTCATTCGTCGGAACAGTGTTTGTCATTGGTAGAAAAGTGTCGTAACTGTTCAGAAGCTCACTCTACTTTCTCGCGGGATTGTCCTGCTTGGAAGCTGGAGAAAGAGGTCTGTACCGTTAAGGCAGTCGAAGGCATCTCGTACTTTGACGCGAGGAAGCGAGTGAAGGAGGCGCACGTCGCGCCTTCTCCAGGCGTTTCATACGCGGCAAGCGTACAGATGCGTCCAGTGATGAAGTCTGTTTCGATTCAGACTGAGCCTCTGCCGGCTGCACCTGCCCCATCTGTTTCTCTCACTAAAAGTACCTCATCCACTCCTCCAACACCTACTACCAGAAAAACAACCACACCTGCCTCTTCCTCCTCCCCCTCCTCTTCCTCCACCTCCTCCTCCACCTCCACCTCTACCCCCTCCTCCTCCTCCACTAAAACCAAATATGCCTCTGCTGTCTCTACCACTCCACCAAAGAAAGAAAAGAACGACAAGGATAATAATAAATGTAATTACACAAAATTAGAACGCAATTCCTCCTCTCATGTCATCCCAGCTCCCGCGCCATCGAGGAGGGGCTCTCACGCTCGCTCCCTCTCGACCAGCTCCGGGGAGTTAACTATTGACGAACCGATGCAGATCTCCTCTTGCAAGGGCCGAGAGAGGTCCCCGGCTAGCGCCTCCGAGCGCAAAAAAACTAAGAAACACGGCCGCTCCCATAACTCTTAAACCATTACGTTCAACGTTTTACAGTGGAACTGTAGAAGTATTCGGAATAAACTTCCATATTTGTCACTTTTAGTGAACTTACACAGGCCGTCCGTTATTTGCCTACAAGAGACGATGCTGGAGGATCATCCTGATCCTTCAGTACTAAAACACTACCATGCGTACAGAAGACACGACGGTCACGGCGTGGCCGTATACACACATAAAACACTACCACACACAGAAGTGACGTTGGATACCACTCTGGAGGCAGTCGCGTGCAGAGTGAAATTCAATGGCACGTATCTGGCTATCTGTTCTCTCTACTTACCTCCCAATACGCCTATTGCTGATGATGACTTAAGGTCGTTATTTCGCCAGCTTCCAGGCAACAAGCTGGTTTTGGGCGACTTTAACGCCCATCATCAGCAATGGGGCAGTGAGAGGTCAAGTTTACGTGGGGAACAGATTGTTAACATTCTCCTACAGACAAACCTCTGTCTTCTGAACAATGGTTGTGCGACTCGTGTAGACGATCGGACAGGTAACGCGACTGCCATTGACTTGTCATTGGCCTCGCCAAATATGTTCTCTGACTTCTCTTGGGAGGTCAGCGACGACGCACACGGAAGTGACCACCTACCAATCTGCATTTCTTACGCACGCGACGTTGCCACTATCCCTCCTCCACCTAAATTTAATTTTAAGAAAGCAGATTGGGCAACCTTCCGTGTGATCGCCGATATGGATATATCTGGCGAGGACACTGACACAATGGTTAGCAACGCAACACAATCAATTTTACACGCCGCTGAGACATGTATTCCGAAAACTTCTACAATTCACACAAAGCATGGAGTTCCATGGTGGACAACGGATTGCCGACAAGCACTTCGTGAGCGTAATAGGCGATACAGGTATTTCAGCCAGCAGCCCAGTCAAGCTAATTTCATGGCCTATAAAAAGGCAAGGGCTCAGGCAAGGAGTCATCCTTCAAGCTAAGAGGGGCTCTTTCAGAGAGTTCACGTCATCAGTAAGCCGTACAACCCCGCTAGGACAGGTATGGAACACAGTCCATGTTCTTAGCGGGAAAAAAACAACCACTCCGATAACCACAGTCATCACCAACGGGGATGTTACAGACACCCGCCCAGCTATTGCCAACACCTTAGCCCGGCAATTTGAACAGGCGAGTAGCTCCGCCTCGTTCCACCCTGCCTTCCTTCCCCGGAAGGAGGCAGCAGAACAAACAGTCCCAAACTTTGCCACAAGAGGCGTAAACACTGATTACAACTCAGAGTTTACGCCGGATGAACTCCTCCTTGCCCTGAAATCCTGTAAAGGCTCCAGTCCTGGTCCAGATCAAATATCATACAGCATGCTCCAACATCTCGGCCCTAGTTCACTTACTAAATTACTCTCCCTTTATAATAGAATCTGGACCACTCATACCTTCCCCCAATCTTGGCACTTTGCTCACGTTATCCCAATACCCAAAAAGACTGGTCGCCTTACGGACCCCAGTGCGTTTCGCCCTATTGCGCTCACGAGCTGTCTCTCTAAGGTCATGGAACGCATGATTAACAAAAGGCTGCTTTTTGTTTTAGAAGCAAAAGGTGTGTTAAGTGGTCAACAATCGGGTTTTCGTAAATACCGAAGCACGATGGACCATTTAATGCACCTGGAGCATTGCATTTCAGAGGCTTTCGCCAAAAAAGAATTCATGATAGGAGTGTTCTTGGACATTCACAAAGCCTTCGACATGACATGGCGACACGGTATCCTCATGAAACTCCATGCTCACGGTTTAAGAGGTAACTTGCCTATTTTTGTTCATAATTTCTTACAGGACAGAACTTTCTCTGCCAAACTTCCCGGTAACGTATTCTCGGACATTTATGTCCAGGAAAATGGGGTGCCACAGGGTAGTGTTCTTAGTCCTACATTATTTTGTGTAATGATTTATGATATTCTGTCATCAACTCCTGTCCCAAGAAATCTTAAATACTCGCTCTATGCTGACGACTGTGCGTTATGGCATTCGTCGCCAAATGCGCAGTTCTCGCCTGGACGGATTCAAATTGCTCTTGACTCCGTCCAGCAGTGGGCCTCTCTGTGGGGATTTAAGTTTTCTGTTCCAAAGTGTATCAGTGTAGTTTTCACTCAACGTAAAATTCCCGCTTTGCATATTTCTCTTCAAGGTCAATCGATACCGTTTCAAAATTCAGTTAAGTTCTTGGGTCTGCATTTTGACAGCAGACTCAATTGGAAAACACACATAAATAATTTACTAGTTCGTTGCCATAAAAAAAGTCAATGTCCTAAAATATCTATCAGGTACTTCTTGGGGAGCAGACAGAAAATCTTTATTAATGGTGTACAAGTCCTTAATTCGTTCTCACTTAGACTATGGCTCACCGGTGTATGGGTCTGCGTCGGACGCAACACTGAGGAGGTTGGATGTATTTCAGAATGCATGTATGCGAATGTGTCTTGGAGCCCTACGGTGTACACGCGTGGGGCGTTTGGAGGTTGAGGCCAATATACCACCACTAAGTGTGCGACGGGACGGCCTATTACTGGCATACGGCCTGTCAACAGCCCGGAAGACTCCACTCGGTATCATGGCAGCTAACATGATTCAACAGCACCACCATCTCCACGCTGGTCGACATCGTCCACTAGCGGTCCGCCTTCACACTTTATGCCAGAGGTGTGAGGTGGACCTTGACGGTGTTGACCAGATGGTGCTACCAAATAAAGCCCCTTGGGAGCCCAAAGCCACCACCATTACAAAATGGCTACCCAAACATAAGCCTGCCATGACCGAAGTGGAGATAGGCTATCACTTCCGGGCTCTCGTCGCTAGCCTCTCTCCCTCGCTCCACCTGTACACTGACGGCTCCAAGTCGAGTGAGTGTGTGGGTGCTAGTGTTTGGTCGCGTGAATGTGCCCTCAGATTCCGTCTACCTTCTCATACATCGGTGTTTTCCTCAGAACTTTTTGCGATTGATAAAGCCATAGACTAAGCACTAAATTCAAATCATAACGTAATTGTCATTTTCACGGACTCTATGTCAGCCCTTCAGGCGATAGAGTCAGGGCACACGGATGCCAATGAAATCCAAGGCAATATCATTAATAAGCTAAATTTACGCCGTAAGTCTTTCTCTTTGTTTTGGGTGCCTGGTCATTCGCGTATTTACGGGAATGAGCAGGCTGACATGCTGGCTAGGTCCGCTGCAGAGCTCGAGCGAGCGTGGAACCTCCGTCGCGATCTGCAGTCATGTCTCTCGGCTGCAAAATCATTAATTTACCTCCTGTGGCAAAGTCACGGGGACAACCTCCATCCTACCACAGTAAAAGCCATCCTGGGCGAGTGGGCTTCCTCCAACCGCCCCACAAGACGTCAGGAGGTGGTCCTCGGACGCTTCAGGATGGGCTGCACCCTACCCACCCACATGCTCCCCTACATCGCCCACGCCTTCCCACCTCAATGCATCACCTGCCACACTACTCTCTCTATCGAACACATCCTGCTTCACTGTGTGCGTTATCGGGAGGCGCGACGGTCCCTCGCTGCCCGCTGTGAGGCCCGCCGCCTTCCGATGACGCAGACCACCCTTCTGGGTGACCAGCATCCGGATGTGGTCGATAACCTGATGATTTTCCTGGCCGAGACCAACTTAATCAAAGAGTTATGACTTACTTGTATATTCCAATGCTTTTCTTTTTTTATTATTGACACTTTGTATATACTGCACTTTCTTTTATTATAAATATGTTTTGAATAAATGATCATGTGTCTAGCGTGAATGTCATGCACTATTCCCCACGTTTATTGTAAATACGTATTCGTACATATCCTCCCCCATTATATGTATGTATCATTTTTGTGCCCTACTTCCCCTGACTAATGAATTTAGTTTTTGCCTTAGGTTCAGGCTCCCAAGTATGAATGTGTATGCATGATGCGTGACTGGAATTGTATGAATATATTTCTATTTTCTATGTACAAATATAAAATGAATAAAAAAAAAACAAACAAACAAACAAACAAACAAATAAACAAACAAACAAATATGTAAATAAATTAAAGGGAAAATTTTTTTTTTTGATAAATAAACAAAAAATAAATAAAATAAAATAATACTAAAAATAAAACAAGTCCAAAATTTAATTTACATGGCCTAATAACCTATGCCATGGCTGATGGGAAAAAAAAAAAAAAAAAAAAAAAAAAAAAAAAAAAAAAAGGTCAGTCATTAGTGTTCCGTGACCCCGCTACAGTCAGGTAAGAATTCAGTGTTCCTAATAGACTTGCCAAACACTTGAAAAACCATCGTGTTAAGATTAATGTCTAACATTAAATTGTCCTCCCGGATACAGCTGCCGAGAGGATCAGCAAATGACTGTCTTTCGATTCCTAAGAAGGCTGCGCATGGAGTTGCCTTTCGCTGTAGACGACGGCAAGAAGGACAAAGTGACACGCAAACATTATTGGCGTGAGTGTATTTTGGTCACGTTTTCCATCAGTTCCCTCACGTAGTATTAGGTAGGATTTAGCTAGGAATATTTATATATTAATATATTTCTTTGTTTGTGTCGTGGGTGGTAGGATAAGTACTTGTAAGAGCACCACCACGGATATAGCGAGTACTTCTCTCATTTATTCATCATTAAAGTCTGTTCATTATTCTATTATATTCTTTTTCATTTCGTATCTCAACCTCGGTGGTGGAGGACCTACTAGTAGTAATAGTGATAGTGTCGATAGTAGTGATAGCGTCGATGCCCAAGGGCGGGATGTCGTGGTGGCAGCATAGAAGGTAGATAGAAAGTAGTAGATGAGAAGGTAGTGTTGATACCGAAACGGTACAGTGATGACAGCGGTGTCAATAGAAAACACCTACGGTACAGTGGCAGTAACACTGACCCTCGGTACAGTGGCTGCAGCGATGTAGATGCAAATTACGCATCAGCCCACGTTGTCCGGAGGACGCTACGCAGTACCTCGTGTGCTAGTTAAGTAGGTAATTAGCCCCCCTTCCAGTTAATTTTTTTATTCCCTTACAGAGCAGTGATTAGTGATTGGTGATTAGAATAGTTACCTAGTGTTAATAGTGATGCATTTTTTTTTTTTTTTTTTTTTAGGTGTTAGTGATAGTGTTAGTGGACTAATACGCTCAAAGTCTCCTCTGCGGGCACATGTCCCCAGGTCGGTAAGTGAGTCGCGGTCTTCGGATCGCCGGGCGTCCTTCACCCCTCCAATTAAATTTTAATTATGAATTCTCAGATAGACTTGTTAGGCGACTCGTGGCTTCCCCAGGAGGAAGTAACAGAAGTGGGTGAACAAGCGGTTGGTGGAGCAATAAAACCAGAGTATTCAGAAGTTGGTCATCACGATCAGAGGAAAATGGAGTCGTTAGAAAGGGAAGTGGATAATTTAAGGTTTTGTGTTGAGGATTTAATAGGTGAACTGCGCCGCAGGGAATCTGCACCCCCCCTTGAAAGACCAGTTAAAACCTTTTTGAAGCCACGTGATATCCCTATTCTGGAGTTACGTCAGTTGAATGGTGTGGACGGCGCGGGACGACTCACTGTTTTCTTGTCACAGGTAGAAAGTTGTTCTCAGTTAACAGACGAACGACAACAAATAGTTCGGATGCGAGTAGATGCACCTCTTTCACTATTTATTCAGAATATCCTTAATAAAGAAGTTATGTCATGGGAGAACTTTAAGAAGCACCTAACTACTGAACTCACCGACCAAAGTGAAGACCGTATCTTTGATTCCTTGAACGATTTAAAATATACGTATGACGAAGACCAATAGAATTTGTAACCAACCTAAAATGTAAACTTGCGTTGTTAGAAGTACAGACAAAGTCGGGAGAGGTGCCTAACACTGAACAACTCATTAAAAAAAAACTACTGAAGGGCATGCCTAAAGAAAGCAGAGATAGGCTAGAGTTGTACTTGGACCAGAATGTATCCCTTAAAAATTTTCTGAGCAAATTAGATAATGAGAGAATAGTGGTGCTAGCACAACAACGGGATAACGTGCGAACAATTGAACCACATTTACCATCCCAAAGTGCCATAGCACGTAACCCTCCGAGAACACCAACAGGGAGGGGCAATTTATAAAGAGTCGAGAGGAGACTTAGACAATGGGATAAGAGAGAAAAATACTGCCCTTATTGTCGAGCTAATAGTCATTCTATAGCAGAATGTCGTAAACAACCTCGCCCAGGCTCCTGCTATGATTGCCTGCGTATGAATTGTCGAAGAGGGCAACCAGGTTGTCCCGGGAGAATTAATGACTAGAGGGAGAATAGCGTGACAATCACTGGTCATTAACCTGGACGTTAACCACCATGTGCTCGAAGTAATATTAGATACAGGTAGTGATGTATCTCTACTTAAGCTTAGCGCAGCAGAAGAATTAGGGCTGAAAATAAAACATAGTTCAAGAATTCCCTCATTGCAAGGAATTACTGGTCGTAAATTACGAGTTTTGGGTCAAGCTAGTGTTACCATTTCTAGTACCAGTAATCACCCAATTGCCATTAAAGTAGCGGTAATTCCTGATAATTATCTGCGTCCATCAGCCTTGCTCGGTATGAATGCCATCAGTCAAGCTACATTTACGTTAGATTGTCAAGCAAGAAAAGTTTATTGGAATAACTTGACTTATCCTTTAGTGTTAACAACAAATGAATATGGTAAAGTTCAAAGGGTGGTAAGAGAAACACGACCCACCCCTAATAACCACCCCAATAACCACCCCAAATATGTCCGATTAACTACTCGTAAACATCTGGACTGTTACTTAACGACCATGGTGGAAATTAAAGTCGATGAACAACCTAACACAGTAGTAATGGTTAAAGCCAAACATCAATACGTCCAGAATGGAATACCAATGGTTATGACTGTCACTAAAGATCAAACTTTGTTTATCCCCGTCATTAATAACACCAAGGTAGGGTTAACCTTGCACCCCGGAACATTGTTAGTCACCTATGAACGAGTGCAAGATGAACAATTAGAAACAGAAGAAAACCCCGTTACTCCCGTATTAGTGAGGCCCTCGGACCTGAGAATGATTGTGTTAGAAATTACCAAACACGCTGGGAAAAACTGCAGTCCATCCTAGAATCTCGTGATTGGTCACATTTAAATTCAGAACAGAAAGAACAATTATTTCAAATCATCCAACAACATCAAGAACTCTTTATAGTACATCCAGGCGAGTTAGGTTTAATCCAAGCAGAACCAGCTCATTTTCAGGTAGACGATCCAAGACCTTGCCGTACGCCTCTATACCGTTATCCCGAGAAAGCAAAGGAGGCGATTCAGTCAATATTAAAGGAGTTAGAAGGGAAAGGTATTATCGAAAGTTCAACTGCGGCTTGGCTGTCCCCAATAGTTTTAGTTAATAAGCCAGGAGGAGACAAAAGACTCTGTTTAGATTATAGAAAAGTAAATAAACAACTAGCTATGGATATTCATCCTCTTCCTAAGATAGAAGAGTTAGTAGAGAATGTATCAGGAAGTGACTACTATGCCACCCTGGATATGAAGGATGCATATTATCAAATCGCCCTCGATCAATCCAGCAGGGACCTAACTACTTTTAGTGATGGAATCTCACTCTATAGATTTAAAAGATTGCCCTTCGGTTTGAGCTGCAGCCCCGCTTTATTCGCTAGACAAATGAACCAAGCTCTAGCCCCCCTACTTAAAGAAAATTGGGTTAAAAGTTATCTTGATGATCTTATTGTGTATGCGGCAGACTACGTTACTTTAATTGAGAGGCTGGAAAAGTTATTTAAACACTTAAGGTCTGTAGGTATAAAACTTAACCTCTCCAAGTGTAATATTGGTCAAAGACAAGTAAAATTCTTAGGACATATAGTGTCAAAGGAAGGGTATTGTCCTGACCCACGTAACGTAGACGCAGTAACCCAAATGAAGCCACCCACTACTATCAAGGAAACGCGACGTTTCATCGGGATGTGCTCATTCTATCGCCGCCACATAGAAAAATTCTCAAAGATTCTGGCCCCTCTTACCAACCTTACTAAAAAAGGCCACGTATTTGACTGGACCAGTGAATGTCAGAATGCTTTTGAGACTTTAAAATGTAAACTCACCCATGCCCCAATCCTTTCTAAAGCAGTAATGAATCAGGAGTTTATATTAGAAACCGATGCTAGTGCTACTCATGCTAAAATTTTAGTTGAGAGAGAGAAAGAGAAGAAAAAAAGAAAGAGAGGGATGGGACACTTGGTGGGAAGAATGATCATAATAATCATAATAATTATAATAATTATAATATCATTAATAATACTAATAATGATAAGGAAAATTATATTAATAATGATAATGATAATAATGATAATAATAATAATATTAATAATAATGATAATAGTAAATAAAATGATATTGATAATAGTAATAGTAAAAATAATAATAATAATTATAACAATAATAATGATAATATTGATAACAATAATAATGACAATAATAGTTATATCAATAATGATAATTACTGATAGAAACAATAACAATACTACTACTACTATAAATAATAATAATAATATTAATGGCGCTCTCTCTCTCTCTCTCTCTCTCTCTCTCTCCCTCTCTCTCTCTCTCTCTCTCTCTCTCTCTCTCTCTCTCTCTCTCTCTCTCTCTCTCTCTCTTAATCCCATGGCGAGGCACCCTTGGGAATTAAGGTATTTGTGTGTGTGTGTGTGTGTGTGTGTGTGTGTGTGTGTGTGTGTGTGTGTGTGTGTGTGTGTGTGTGTGTGTGTGTGTATTTGTCGATAAATAAAACATATTTTTGAATTTACTTATGATGCTAACTAACAGTTTTCCTCTTACTTCGCTTTCATTTTTTTTATCAC
>JAXIVD010008876.1:2500-5000 GCA_036785275.1 Cancer borealis | reverse complement strand
TTAATGAGTGTTTTCCTATCAAAACTATTTGCATTACTACCAAAGATAAAAATTGTCCATACATTACTTCTGGTCTTAAAACTAGTATTAAGGGAAAAAAACGGTTGGACTAGGCTGTTGGTTAAGTGGCCATTGTCGTACAGACAGAAATACAAAGTTTACAGAAATAATCTCACTAAATGATTAAGATTGGCCAAAAATAGTTACTATAAGGAATCTCTCAGTAATAATCAAGAGAACAATAAAAACATGGGAAATTCTAAATACTATTTATGGCAAAGAAAAATCTAACCAGCCTAACAATACAGATATTGATTATGATGAATCAGCCATTCCAGACGCATTCAGCAGACACTTCCTGGCAGTGGGCGGAGGCAGCAGCGAGGTGGTCAGTGATGCGCCGCGTGACGCCCACCGCCAGTACCTTAGTGCTGCTCCAATACCTCACTTTATTTAACACCAACTACACAACAGGAAATTAAGACGGTTTTAGATAATCTTAAATGTACTGCCGCTGGTATTGATGATATTCCTCCTATATTATTGAAAGTAACCTCTAATATAATACTCGCTCCCCTTTCTTGTATGATTAATTTAGCATTCACACAGGGTGTTTCCCCAATAAGTTAAAAGTTGCCAAGGTATTTCCAATATACAAAAAAGGTGACAAAAAGATATTAAAAATTATAGACAAGTTTCTGTTTTATCAGCATTTAGTAAGATTTTTGAAAAAATTACTTTATCATGTTGCCTCACAAATTTTCTAGAGCAGAATAATATTATAACGGAGTGTCAGCATAGATTTAGAGCAAATAGATCAACTGACTGTATTTTGCAATAATATATATTCCCCTTTTGGTAACATTAGTCAAGGTGTTCCTCAGGGATCAATTATAGGTCTGTAGCATATGTAATGACTCAAATGTTTATCATTGTTAAGTATCGTTATTATGAAACAGTCTTTGTACTTGCTCGATTAAGGTTTCGTTCGAATCTGTATTAGTGACTGTCTGGCAGCAGTCAAGGAGCAGCTGCCGACCAGGCAACATTAACCCTGGCAACTGTTACGCCGTCTCTACATTTCCTCGTCTTTCCCTGGGCTAACGTCATAACATTGGCGACGAGGATACATGGTTGACGCTACTAATCGCCACCATGTTTGTGTACAGAAGTCTTGAGAAGTTTAAAAATGACCAAGACTGGGGAAGTTATAATGCAGTTCTGAAGAATTATTTTGGTGCCAATGGGATAACCGACGGCGAGAAGAAAAGACAAATACTCCTCGCATCTGTGAGTCTGGAGAATTACGACCTCATATGCACGCTGGTATCACCGCTGGAGCGTGAAGTTAAGTCTATTGAAGAATTGGTGAAGCTGGTTCAGAATCATGTGAAGCTGCCGCCAAGTAAGAATATGTCCAAATTCAAGTTTTTATACTCTGTGCAGGGGAGAAGGAGAGTCTGTTTCATCCTTCGTTGTGAGACTACGGCAAGCAGGCCAAGATTGCAAATTCACAGACTTGAACGAACATTTCAGAGACAGATTTATTGTGGCGATTGGTGATGACAAGATCCAAACAAGGCTGCTCTCTATATCTGATGACGTGACTTTTACCAACGCCCTGCAAGAAGCACTGGCGATGGAATCTGCTCAATCAAATGCAGAAAACATCCAAGCGGCGGCTGCATCTTCGAGCGCTAGTGTGAATGATCCCTCGGCTGTCTGTGCGGTGCAGGAGGTACGATCGCCCGCGAGGAATGAATGTTACGGCTGTGGTGGTGACCATTACCACCGATATTTTAAGTTTAAGGATGCAGTATGTCATGCTTGCGGGCGAAAAGGACACATCAACAGGGTGTGTCGAACTTCGGTTCGCCATGAACGCCCGTAAAGCTCACCGCCGGCGAGGAAAGACAAACAGGACGAGAGGAAAACAGCCCGTTCTACGCATCTCGTTAAACAAGACAACGCTGACGCAGTTTCTCCTGAAGATAGTGATGTGGAGTGTTACATTATTAACAATATTGTTACACTGAAAGATTCTGCCATTGAAATACCTATTCAAGTTCAGTCTAGAAACCTCACGATGCAAGTGGATACTGGTGCTGCCATTTCACTTATTTCGAAATCCACATATGAAAACATGTTTAGTGACATTCCACTGGAGTGTTTTAGAAACAGACTGTCTACATATACCAGACAAATTATGAAGATTCACGGATGTGCTAAAGTGGCCGTTCACTACGGTGATCAGCACGTACACGACTTACCGCTTGTTGTTGTGGACCGGGACAGTCCTTCGCTGCTGGGCCGTAATTGGCTGTCACGCATTCGTTTGGACTGGCCAGATATATGCAGCGTGGTGCAAAACAACGTGAAAGACGTCCTGGTGTAATGTCCTGAGGTGTTTAGATGCTCTTTTCTTTAAAGCATCACCTGTGCCATACGCAAACAAAAGGAAAGTACAGGAGGCCATCAAGAAGAATGTGCACCTTGACAT
>JAXIVD010008875.1:0-16559 GCA_036785275.1 Cancer borealis | reverse complement strand
TATATTATATATATATATATATATATATATATATATATATAAATATAAATATATATATATATATATATATATATATATATATATATATATATATATATATATATATATATATATACATATTTATATATATATATATATATATATATATATATATATATATATATATATATATACATGTATATATATATATATATATATATATATATATATATATATATATATATATATATATATATATATATATATATATATATATATTGTTGCGGGCCCCGCCCGTCAGACTTGTGTCGGCTGGGGAAGGCGGGAGTCAAGCTCCACAGAGGAATGAAGATTCCCTGAGAGTGAGAAGGAAGTATGTTAAGAGGCTGGAAAGGAAGGAAGCTATGTTAAGGCTATGTCGTGTTGCAGACGCTGTCAATGACTTTAGTATTGTCATTGAGAGAGTAAGAGTCTGGCCCAGTATAAGTGTAGCGAAACTTCCCTGGGGGGGGGAAGGGCATGCAAGGCATCATGACAGGTGGGTGCTTTCCACATCTGTAGAAGTGTGGCGAGAGGCGAGATTTATGTGTGTTTTGTGTCAGCAGTATGCGGCGAGACAGGGTTACGTCTTCGTGTAACTGACCACGTAGTCCCCAGCCAAGACCAGACGTGGAGGTAGAGAGAGGAAATGTGCGGGAAGTGTATCTCAAGGTCACGTAGCCAGGCGTGACGGAAGAGAGAGAGAGAGAGAGAGAGAGAGAGAGAGAGAGAGAGAGAGAGAGAGAGAGAGAGAGAGAGAGAGAGAGAGAGGGAACAGAAGGAGTGTTGAGGGTGATGAGTTGCCAGCGAGTCTTGCTTAGGCTTTCACTTTAATTTCAGTTCTTCTCATTCTCCTAATTTTCCTGACTTTCCTTCTTTCTTCTTTGTGTTGCCAGGTATGCTATCTTGTAAACAATTTTTTTCTGCTTCTTCTCATATGCTTGTTATCTCTCTACGTTGCTTATGAGCGGAAGTTTCATTGTGAAAGAGAGTCTCATTAGGCTATGCTTGTGACGCGGTGTGGGCGAGACGAGTCCGCCAGGAAGAACACCATATGGTAACACTGCGCCAGAGGAGGGGGGTTTCTGTGCGTGAGAGAGTTAGTTCCCACTAGCCAGCCACCAAGAACACATCGTCGCTCGTCTCACTCTCCTCAATTTGGCATTATTCCGTGTGTAACCTCCTCATACATAAGGGAAGGGGTTATAAGATTGGCCTGTTAGGTCTGTTGTAAGTTGTGTAGCTAGATAGTAAGGCCCTGTCTATACGAGGACCAGGTTACCGTGCCGAGAGTGAGAACGACGAGTGTGTGGTTGTATAATTACCATCTAGGTGGCGGTGAACTCCACCTAGGGATATTGTCAGGGTTTTGAGTCTTGGGGAAGTAGTTTCGGCGTTGTCTGCTTTTTTCGGCGTTGTCTGTTTTGTCGACGTTGTCTGCGTTTTCGGCGTTGTCTTCGTTGTCCTCATTGTGAGAGAGAGAGAGAGAGAGAGAGAGAGAGAGAGAGAGAGAGAGAGAGAGAGAGAGAGAGAGAGAGAGAGAGAGAGAGAGAGAGGAGAGCCCTATCATCTGGGGCCTCTTGTCTGATAACACAGACGAGGAGTAATCCCGTCTTAGTGTTAATTAATTACGACTCATATAACGCACTGTACGGAGTTTCCTCGCTGGAGGCTACTTTGCAGGGTGTTATTAGAGTCGAGAGGAGTTATTATTCAACCAGAAGTGGGTGGAAAGACACCTTGTGGGCGGTATTCTGGTTGGAGCGATAGCTCCTTGTCTAGGCACTGTAATCTCGTGCTCGCTGTAAGTCTCTTTAGAATGTAAGGAGGAGAAGGTGTTTACGACTGGGAGATTCCTTGTTCTTTGGAGGGTTAAAAGAACTGGCGACCTCTTAACGTTAACTGGGTGGCTGTAGGTGCTGTGTTTGGGGGGCTAAGAGTGCACAGGTTCTTTAACCAGGCACATCTTGTTTATAGCCTATTGTCCAGCCACCGGCGTGTGGCCCTCGGAGTGACTAGTCCTACGGGATAGTCGACTTTCCTTGTCCTTTGGTGAGTTAAAAGGACGTATAAACATCAGCTCTACAGTTCGTACACGCTCGTAACGTGGTTGTGACTGGGTTGTTCATAAGTGGACACCCGGCACTAGGGCATAAGAACCGTGTCCGTTACGGTGTGACCGTAACAATATATATATATATATATATATATATATATATATATATATATATATATATATATATATATATATATGTATATATGTATATATATATATATATATATATATATATATTATATATATATATATATATATATATATATACACACACATATATACATGTATACAGTAAACCCTCTATATATCGGATATGTATAAATAGGATATCGGATATATCGAACTATACAGCCACTGAATTATTTTTTTCTAAATCGGACGGCGGCGATATATGCGGCGGGCATCCGATATAGTTTCCCGCCAAACCAGCCAGTAACGCTGATGCACGTTGCTCCTTGGTCAGTGACAGTAATCAGTATGCACCAACTATTTGAGCAGGGTGGATCTCTCTCTCTCTCTCTCTCTCTCTCTCTCTCTCTCTCTCTCTCTCTCTCTCTCTCTCTCTCTCTCTCTCTCTCTCTCTTCTCTCTCTCTCTCTCTCTCTCTCTCTCTCTCTCTCTCTCTCTCTCTCTCTCTCTCTCTCTCTCTCTCTCTGATAGATAAATAAGAAATAAAATAGATAGTATGTTTGTGTGTATTCACTGTACAGTCTGCTGCTGGTCTCTCTCGAGACAGCCGGCCGTCCCCCTATGGAAAGAGCTCAGAGCTCATAGTGACCAATCTTTGGGTTGGACCGAGACCACTCACACACAACACACCGGGACAACGAGATCATAACTCCTCGACTTACATCCCGTACCTACCCACTGCTAGATGAACTGGGGCTACACGTGAAAGGACACACACCCAAATAACATCCGTCCGCCCAGAGGATCGAACCCTGGCCCCTTGGTTGTGAGCCGAGTGCGCTAACCACTACGCTAGCGGACCGTGTGTGTGTGTGTGTGTGTATGTGTGTGTGTGTGTGTGTGTGTGTGTGTGTGTGTGTGTGTGTGTGTGTGTGTGTGTGTGTGTGTGTGTGTGTAAACGTGAACGAAAAATTGTCTCAGTCGAGCGAAAGAATCTGCTCCCTGAAAAGAGCCGGAATTCCCATCACTATATGGTAGCGAGTCCAGTGAGCAGCGCGGGATGAGCTACGTTACGTCTGGCAACTGAAGGGGATGCATTTCTTCCTGGAGACCGTATTTCCTACTACACCGGAATTCCCACCACTACGAGTCCCTGGGTCGCGTCAAACTTGGCTTGACGCCCACTCCGGAAAACATATCCTACATCTCCCCCCTTCCTCTAAGAAAAAGAAAATAACCTAAACATGTGCCTCTTTGAACAAGGGAAACAACAAAACAAAGAAAAATACATGAAATTTCATACAGATACACATTATGTGATGTAGTCTGACAACCATTGAGGGGACTGGCGCCTACGCCTCTCCCGCGGAGCAGTGGGAGGTGGTGTCATTCCCATCTGGTGTTCCGCAGCCAAGTCAAGCCAACTCCTCGGATGTGTCCCTGTGGGGCGCCTCGGAGGCTGTGCGCCCTGAAAAGGGCGCTGCTCGGAGGTGACATCGGTTTCGGACAGAGATTCTGCCACTTCCAGCTAGCCTAACTGCATACTGCCTGTGTGGGCGGGCTTCAACCACCAGGCCCATCCTGTCCCACAGCTTGGAGACGGAGTCTTGCACCCTAAAAACCTGTTCACCCACCCGTAGCGGGGGCAAATGACTGGACGGTTTCTCACTAGCTAGAATTTCTTCTTGAGCTTCAGCGCCCCGAGTTTCCCTGTCGCGGAGCATCTGTCGCCAGTGTCTATCTATTCGGTATTGCACCTGGGCCACTGGCACGCTGTCCCGAAACTGACGTCCTGTAGCAAGTTATGCAGGTGACTTGTTAATATCTCGTAGAGGTGTATTTAGGTACTGTAACAAAGCTTGTGCAGTCTTGTTACGGTCCAGGCTGCCTCCTGGTCCGGTGTTGCTTCTTAGCAGCCTCTTAGCTATCTTAACGGCAGCCTCAGCCCTGCCGTTCGACTGAGGTAGTATGCTGAAGAGAGCCGTACCCCACTCCCCAAGACTTGAAGAAATTTATCATCTCGAAACTGGCCAGGTTCGTGCCGCCGTCCGTGGCAATCTGTTCTGGAGCACCCACCCCACCTCCTGAAGTACTCCCGCAAGCGAGTGATAATCCTCCCAGACGTGGCCTCAGTGGGGAAGTGCGTGATTTCCAGCCAACCAGTGAGGTAGTCTGCGTATGCCAGATACGTGTGGCCCTCCAGGTGGAATAGGTCTGCTACCACCTGCTGAAAGGGGTAGTCAGGCATGGGTGTCAGGACAAGCGGTTCGTGAGGATGGGAAGGTGTGTGAGTTTCGCAGACATCACACAGGGACCGAAGGTGCTGCAGGTCGCCCTCCATACCAGGCCAATATACTGACTGCCTGGCACGCCTCAACATTTGAGTCAAGGCCCTGGTGTCTGGTGTGAAGATTGGCTGCAACGCGGTGTCGGAGGGACTCGGGAATGATCAGGCGCACGCAGGCCTGGTCGAAAGTATAGGGACCAAGCCCCCTACTACGGCCAATCTGTCTTCCACCGATAAATAGGGGCGAAGATAAGCCACCTCCTGTGACTTATGGGGATGCCACTCGTTTCCCTGCACCTTTAAGATGAGCATCTGGTACCCTGGGTCCTCTGTTGCTGCCTTGGAGACGGCGTCCTGGTCCATGGTGACGCAGCCGTCTTCACTCAGTGTTGTGACCGTGGCTACACACACTGCGGCTTGCAAATCATCCTCTAGCTCCGTGTCCCCCATGTCGGGAGCCGCCTTGATGGAGAGGAAACGTGACGAGGCATCCGCAGCACAAGTCCGCTTGCCTCGTAGATACTTCATGGTGAACCTGTAAAGTAGTGTCTTCTCCTTAAGCCTGAACAGGCGTGGGTTTACCACGTCTGTGAGTGCCTTGTCCCCAAACAAGCCGACCAGTGAGCGGTGATCACTTAATAAGATGATCGGAAAAATGTGCAGATTTTAAATCAGCGATTCAAAATGCAATGCGAGTAAAGCTAAGGGAGTTACAGTGAGTTTAAGTAAAAAATGTGACAAACATTTTTTATGTATTATTTATTTTTACTTCCATTTTTTTATATTAGATGTAGTATTATTGTAACTATTTTACGCTTATGATATGCATTAATGTATCACGAACACGATGGTAGGCTCAGTTTTCCTTAATATTATCTGGTAGTTTGGTAATATCGGGTTATAGTACATTTCAATGCACTGAAAACGTGAAAACCCGCCTAACTTTTAAACGTTGACTTCTCGAGACCCAGGCCAGTATATTTCGGAGGCCCTGTTGTGGTCCGGTGGGTTTATACTTATTTTTTTGACACTCGATTTGGAAAGAGTTATAGTCATAACTAGGTAATAAGGCACTTATTATGGGTAGGAATAAAAATATGTCTTAATTATGGACTATCAATCAATATCAGAAATATAATTAAAGAATCAGCATGTGCATGCTCATGCAGGCTCATGCAGGCTCATGACCCCCAAAGGGGTCATGAGCCTTTTTCTGGGGGACATGGAGGTCCAACTGTATGTACTACATTCAGCTTGCCGGAACGGGGCTAAACTTTTCAGTCAGTCTCGGAGTTGGCTCGAACGCATGCGCAGACCGGTAGTGCATTGTGGGTGCATCCATGCATCTGAGTCAGTCAGCAATAAGGTGGTGTTGAACGTAGTACTGTGACACTCGAGCGGTGTGAGTTTCTCTCTCTCTCCTATACCATATTTAAAAAAATAATAACCGTTGATATTCAGCAGGAGGGTGGGGGATGATGTATAAGCTACATGACATGCATGAGTTTTAAAGTGTTCGGTGTTTTGTATCCATTTTTTATCCATCCCCTATAAATAACCCCACTTAGATTTAATGTAAGTTGCCTTAACAATGTGCATGATTATTCTGAGATACGGTTATGTATGTCAGTATGATTGAAACTGAAGAATTATCAATGAGAAAATGTACAACTCCTGTGGTCAGAGTCATTTATCCACCAAATTAATTTTTCCCATAAGTTAACTTCACAGTATGGGTACGGAAATTTGTAGTACACTAGGTCGTTCTTCCACTGTATTTTGGGATTTTGTTAGTTTTTATATTTAGGTTTTGTCGTACGACTATTTTCGTTCCTAATACTTGATAACTTGTTTTGCAGATGTCGAAGAAGCGCACATACAACGAGAGTTTTCTCAACTTCGGCTTCTCATCTATAGTGAACAATGGCGTGCAGATGCAACAGTGCGTCATCTGCAAGAAGACACTTGCTAACGAGAGCATGAAGCCCTTCAAGCTGAAGGAACACCTCGCCAAGGTTCATTCGGAACTGGCCAACAAGGATTTGGCATACTTCAAAATCAAGGAACACCAGCTCAAACGGTCGAGGTTAGATCATGGAACAGGAATTCTCTTTCAACATAGCAACGTCGTCGAGGCATCGTACAAGATCTCCCTTCTTACCGCGAAGCAGAAGAAGCCACACACGATTGGAGAGACGCTCGTTAAACGTTGCTTGGTAGAGGCTGCTCGTCTTGTCCTCGATCAGAACTGTGTCAACAAGCTTAATCAGATAAGTCTCTCGGACAACACAGTTAAGCAGCGCATCGATGACATGTCCCAGGACATCAAACTTCAGGTGACGGAGAAAATCAGACTCTCTCCCTTCTTCGCCATCCAACTTGATGAGACCACATACGTCGCACAGCTTCCTCAGCTTTTGGTCTATGCTCGGTTCATCTCGGAAAATCATGTGGAGGAGGAGTTCCTCTTCTGCAGCCCACTGATAACAACAACAAAGGCTGAAGATATCATGAGCATAGTGTCCAACTTCTTCGAAGAGGAAAAGCTCTCGTGGGCAAAGTTGGTTGGTGTCTGCACGGACGGAGCTCCCAGCATGCTCGGCTCCAAGTCAGGATTTATGACTCTGGTCAAAAAGAAGAACCCGGATGTCATTACAACACACTGCCTGATCCACCGTGAGGCTCTTGCCTCCAAACCGCTCCCTGCTGCTCTCAAAGTCACCTTGGAAACTGTGATCCGCATTGTCAACCATATCAAAGGAGGGGCACTCAACACCAGGCTGTTTCGTAAGTTGTGCCAAGACATGGATTCTGCCCACCAAGACCTTCTCTTCTACACATCTGTTCGTTGGTTGTCAAAGGGCAATGTTCTCGCTCGTGTATTTGAACTCTTTGATGAATTGCAGATATTTCTGGCAGCTCAAGGGAAGAAAACGGAGCAGTTGTTAAAGGACATTCGGGAGCCGTTTAAGTGTAGTCTTGCCTACTTGGCAGACGTGTTTGAAGTTTTGAATGGACTCAACCGGCAACTACAGGGCCCAGATACCACAATCATAATGCACACCGATGCCATGGCTTTCCTCGACAAGCTAGCTCTCTGGAAGAGGAAAGTCGAGAGGGGAAATGTAGCTTCCTTCCAGCGTCTGAACGAGGTCGTCGGAGAGGAGCAGAGGAGCTGCAACAAGAGATCAAGGAACACTTGTTAATCCTCCAAGAAGAGTTCAGACGCTATTTTCATGATACTGATGGAAATGAGAATGTATAGCTGACACTTGCCCGCAATCCTTTCCGATGCACTGTGGATGATCTTCCTGATGACATACAAGAGGAATTCTTGGAGCTCATCAATAACACGGCAGTCAAAGAGGAGTTCCAGGAACAACAACAGTTCAGCAGCTCTAATTGCTGGGCCAAAATGCTTTCCGCTTTCCCCAAGACCACCGAATTCGCCCTGAAGATTCTCATTCCTTTCTCATCCATTTACCTCTGTGAAAGTGGTTTCTTGACTCTCCTGGTGATCAAATCAAACAGGTTGAATGCTGAAGCAGACATGCGATGTGCCTTGAGCCACACAAACCCGCATATTGATTTGCTTGTAGCAAAAAAGCAGGTACATCCTTCTCATTAAAATATATTATTAAATCAATCATTGTTAATAAACATTAATAAATGTTGATAAAGATTATAAACATTTTTTATTGCTCTCTCTACTGTGATTAATATTTAAAATGTATCTGCGCCATTGAAAATTAGTGCGTTTTCAGAAGGCTTATAAATGTGGGGGTCATGATAGGTTTGGTACTACAGAAAGGGGTCACGTACTGAAAAAGTTAGGGAAACGCTGCTCTAGGGGGTGGAGATTAAGGCGTTTTGATCTATCTTTGTAGGGTAAATTTCTCATTCTCTGAATCATCTAGGTCATTCTTCTCTGAACTGCCTCCAAGGAGCCTATATCCTTCCTATAATAAGGGGACCAAAATTGAGCTGCATAATCTCCTCGATCTCCAGAAGTGATGCTTCGGACGATGGTGCAGCTACAGCTACTGCTCCGATTTATATAGTTTTTGGCAAAATATCCTAAGGACTCGTAAATACTCGTAACTAACTCGTAACTATTCGTAATAACACATAAACAGGTCGTAACTAACAAGTAAAAGCTTCGATGAATAGTAACATTCCGTAATATACTCGTAACAATTCGTAAAAAACTCGTAAAATGCCCGTAAGTTGCTCGTAGTTATTCGTGACACCTCGTAAAAAATCGTGGAATTTTTCCGTAAATACATCGTAATAATCCGTAATAAACCGTAAATAGCTCGTAATAACTCGTAACAACTCTTAAATCGTAAAAGTGGCCAGATCGTAAGAATCCGTGAATTTGTGCGATCCGTAAGAACTCGTAAGAAAAATCCGTATATATGAAGGGGTATTAGTTTTACTTGCATTGAATTTTCAATGACTGATTCAAAATCTGCACATTTTTTCTGAACCTCATAGTATGCAACAAGTACTGATAAAGAAGCTATTAGGTGGTTAAAATGGCCAAGAAAGTAAACTACAACGACAATTACTATCCCCACCCACATTAATGTCGAGTTGTCACAATTTGCATATTTCTAAATCTTCATTTTTGTCGGAGATGATTTGGCAACATTGGTGGTGCAAGAAGGATGAGTTAGTAACAATGACACTTGTATTTTGGTCTGTCATCAATATTGAAGAATAGTGTAAAAACACAAAAATAAGAGCATTATATTGGTATATACAAATACCTAGTAGAGTTTATGGGGGAGTAAAGAAAGGACGGAATCATGATCTGACAGCTGTACTTGAAAAAATAGTCAGTGATGCAACAGAAGAGGAGTGCCAGTACAAGTTAGGTGCACTATACAAAATGTAATATTGATCATACACTATGTTATTCGTACACGGTTTTTCTCTTTTGAGTTGTATCACTTGAAGGAATTTTGTGGAACAAAATAATTTGTATTCTTATGTTGTTTACTTCAGTAAAGTGCAGTATAGTGTTTCATCTTACTGCTGCCACAGTGGACATGTAGCAGTCTCCCCTTAAGACTTAGAAAACGTGCGGTTCCCTAAGAACGTAGGTCGCGCAGCCATAACTATTATAAACTTTGTTTTATTACATTTTTCATTTTTTTCATTGTATAATTTTGCTTTCTTTATTCATGTTTTTCTTTTGAATATCTTATGTATTTTGTTGCGCTGCATAACAGCTTTCAACACCAACTTGGCGCGCTCTTTCCTCAGACAGCGCGCATACATCATTTGTAATAATTGTTGTTCAAATTTTTTTTTTATTTATACATACTATATTTTTGATAATAAATAACCTTCGACTTGACAGCTAAAGAGAGAGGACGTGCGTGCTCCTTCTCCTGGTCAGCCAGGTGTAGTCAGGTTAGGCTAGGTCGGGCCGCGCGTCGGGCCCGACCGCGTGTTTTGAAAGACAACGATGGCTTCCAACTACAGTGCTGCCACGACCCCCGCCGTGTCCTTGGGTGCCGGATCTGGGATGGGGAAGCGGGCCTTGGATCTGTCCACCTCCGACTCCCCACCGCCGCAATCCACCCCCAAGAAGGCCGCCCGAAATCTCGGGCGTGAGTTGGCTCACGCTGGCGAGGACCACAGTGAAAATAGTGATTGTGATAGTGATAGCGAGGCGAGCGAGCCCCCTCCAGTGATCGACCTCTCCTCGAACGAGGGGCGCCAGGAGGGCGAACAAGGCCAAGTGGACGCAGAGCAGGGCGATGGCTGGACCCTAATGGGGAGGAACAGCCGAGCTGCCCTCCACCAGATCCCCCCGCGGCCCAAGTCCAAGCTGGGCTCCCTCGGGGATCACGAGATCGCCTATCAGGCCATCACGGCGCTGGAGGAGGGGTACCCTGCACTGAAGATGGAGGTAAGGCCCAACCTCAAGGCGGAGTACGTCCTCACTCCCCAAGGACAAGGCCTCCGCGATCTTCCTACGACGACTCGCCGAGGAAGGAAACAGGGTGCTCCTCCTTGACCCCAACCTGAGGAGGCACAAGGTGGTGCTCCAGTGCTATCCCCTTGACCTCCCCCTCGACGCTGTCAGGAACCACGCCAACGTGCTGTCCGCCACGTGACTGCAAGCCACGCGGGACAACATCCCCACCAGGCAAGTGTTGGTCGAGCTACAGGGGCCGCCGCCTGCCAAGCTAGACCTGGGCTGCTGGGGCTCGTACACCCTGCGAGGCTATCAAGGCGAGCCTGTCAGGTGCTACAAGTGCCAGAGGTTCAACCACCTGCAGGTAAGGTGTGCCCACTCAGCCAGGTGCGGTGTGTGCAGCGGGTCTCACCCGACGGAGGAGTGCATTGGTCGACACAAGGCCAATGAACCCACCACAGCCAAGGCGGACATCCAATCAATCCCTAACCCCCGGGAACCCGCCAAGCTGAGGCCCATCTCCCTCACCAGCTGCGCCGCCAAAACCGCCGAGAGGATGGTGTTGTCCCGCCTGCAGTGGCGCGTGGGTGCCCTCCATCCCCGCGGTTTAAGCACGGCGGACAGCATCATCACCCTCCTGACGCGGGTCAACCACCGCCCCACAGTCGCAGTCTTCCTCGACCTAGAGAAAGCGTTCGAGCTGGCCAGCCCCCACGCCATCCTCGCCGCCCTTGCGGGGAAGGGGGTTCGAGGAAGACTGTTCACCTGGCTCCGTGACTACCTCCAGCACCGCCGCGCCCGGGTTAAATTCCAGGGCCACAAGTCCAGCTTCCACGAGCTCGAGAACGGGACGCCCCAGGGCGGCATCCTCAGCCCGTTCCTTTTCAAGCAGCTGGTTGACCTTCCCTTCCAGGAGGGCACCGTGTTGCTCAGTTACGCGGACGACTTCGCTCTCGTAGTTACCGGGCGGGGCAACCACCTCAGCGGGGCTCAGCGGGCGCTGGACCTCATCACGGCCAAGTGCGAGGAGCTGGGCCTCAAAATCTCATCTGAGAAGTCTCGAGCCATGGCCATCAGAGCAGCCACTCCGGCCGACCGGCTGAGCGTCCAGGGCATCGGACTGGCCTGGACTGGCTGCTACCAGTACCTCGGGGTGTGGCTGGACTCACGACTGTCCTTCGCGGCGCAGCTCACATACTTGAGGGAAAGGACGCAGGCCAAGCTGAATGTCATGAGGGCCATGATGCGGCCTGGCGCGGGGGCCACCTACGACGTCCTGCGCTTGTACTACGTGCAGGCGGTGCGCTCCTTGGTAGACTACAGCGCACCCGTCCTCACCTCGCTCTCCCCCAGCCAGCAGGCGCGGCTGGAGGTAGTGCAGAACAGCGCGATGAGGACCATGCTGGGGGCGCCAAGGTGGTGCAGCGCCTGCGTGATGCAGAGTGAGGCCAAACTGGTACCCCTCGCCACCAGGACTACATCGCGACCTGCCAGGTGGCCCGGATCCTTCACCGCGACGCGGAGGGCCTTGTGCAGCGGAGGCTCCGGATGGCCGTGGCACAGGACAACGAGTGCCTCCGTGGTAACCCATGGTTCGCCAACATCTCACGGGCCGCTAGCGTCCTCGGCTGCATGGAAAGTTGACCCTGGCAGTGGCAGGAGGCCGATGTCCCCGTCCCCACCTTCCGCGCCCCGCCCCCGTGGGAGCCACCCGTCGCGGAGTTCACCGCTACACCCCTTCCAGCCAGCAAGGCCCTCTGCATCCCCCAGGAGATGCAACAGTGCGCTCTCATGGCCATGGAGGAGATCACGGAGCCGGGCGGTGCTGTTTACTTCCCCGACGGCTCTGTGGATCCTGAGCACGGTACGTCGGGCGCCGCGGCCGTCACCGGGGGCACGCAGTTGTCGTGGAGGACGTCGGACCACTGTTCTTCCCTCCAGACCGAGTTGGTGGCCATCCTCCACGCCCTCGAGCACGCCCACCGTCGACCAGGGGCGACGGTGTTCATCTACACAGACTCCCTGGCCGCGCTGGAGGTCCTGCAGCAGCCACACCACAGCGACAACGTGCGGCTCGTCACCTCCATACTGGGCAGCCTGCAGAGTCTGGTCGCGCAGGGGAGGCGGGCCAGGCTGCACTGGATTCCCAGCCACGTGGGGATTCGGGGCAACGAGGCCGCCAAACGAGCCGCCGCAGGCCCCACCATCCTCAGGCACGTGCCGCCCAGCCGGCAGCAGGTGAAGGCGCGGGCGAGGCGAGCCGCGGTTCAACACACCCATCAGAGGCACCGGGAGCTGGAGGCCAGCAAGAGGCAGGCGGCCTGGTACACCGCCGCCACGGACTACCTCCCCCTCGATGCCGCCCGGCAACAGCCCAGAGAGGACGGCGTGCTGCTACAGCGCGTCAGGCTCGGGTACTGCACCCGGGAACAGCTGGGCGAGGACTTTGAGGGACAGGAGTGTGCCCACTGCGGAAGGCACAGCCGTCTTCCGTTGGTGCACTACCTCCTGTCCTGCCCCGCCACCGCCCGCCTGAGACCGGTGCCAGCTGCAGCCGCTCAACCTGCCGCCGGCGGCCTCTTGAGCAGGCGCGAGGTGAAGGCTGCCCTCCTGGTCCGTCACACCCCTCCAGACCTGTTGCTGGAGGTGCTCAGAGCAGCACCTCCTCCCCGCTGACCACTGCCGCCCCACCCCGCCACACCACCACGTGTCCCTCTTGGAGCGGGACAGGCACTCCCTCACTGGCGGGCCGACGCCTGCATTGTATTGTGCAAATTTTATATATATTGACCTTATGTATGTGATTTTGTACTTGTACAATAAACCTAAACAAACAAACGATAATAAATAACTGGTAAACCATGGCTCGCCAACACCTCACGGGCCGCTAGCGTCCTCGGCTGCGTGGAAAGTTGGTCCTGGCAGTGGCAGGAGGCCGATGTCCCCGCCCCCACCTTCCGCGCCCCGACCCCGTGGGAGCCACCCGTCGCGGAGTTCACCGCTACACCCCTTCCAGCCAGCAAGGCCCTCTGAATCCCCCAGAAGATGCAGCAGTGCGCTCTCATGACCATGGAGGAGATCGCGGAGCCGGGCGGTGCTGTTTACTTCACCGACGGCTCTGTGGATCCTGAGTACGGTACGTCGGGCGCCACGGCCGTCACCGGGGGCACGCAGTTGTCGTGGAGGACGTCAGACCACTGCTCTTCCCTCCAGACCGAGTTGGTGGCCATCCTCCACGCCCTCGAGCACGCCCACCGTCGACCAGGGGCGACGGTGGTCATCTACACAGACTCCCTGGCCGCGCTAGAGGTCCTTCAGCAGCCACACCATAGCGACAACGTGCGGCTCATCACCTCCATACTGGGCAGCCTGCAGAGTCTGGTCGCGCAGGGGAGGCGGGCCAGGCTGCACTGGATTCCCAGCCACGTGGGGATTCGGGGCAACGAGGCCGCCAAACGAGCCCCCGCAGGCCCCACCATCACCAGGCACGTGCCGCCCAGCCGGCAGCAGGTGAAGGCGCGGGCGAGGCGAGCCGTGGCCCAACACACCCATCAGAGGCACCGGGAGCTGGAGGCCAGCAAGAGGCAGGCGGCCTGGTACACCGCCGCCACGGATTACCTCCCCCTCGATGCCGCCCGGCAACAGCCCAGAGAGGACGGCGTGCTGCTACAGCGCGTCAGGCTCGGGTACTGCACCCGGGAACAGCTGGGCGAGGACTTTGAGGGACAGGAGTGTGCCCACTGCGGAAGGCACAGCCGTCTTCCGTTGGTGCACTACCTCCTGTCCTGCCGCGCCACCGCCCGCCTGAGACCGGTGCCAGCTGCAGCCGCTCAATCTGCCGCCGGCGGCCTCTTGAGCAGGCGCGAGGTGAAGGCTGCCCTCCTGGTCTGCCACACCCCTCCAGACCTGTTGCTGGAGGTGCTCAGAGCAGCACCTCCTCCCCGCTGACCACTGCTGCCCCATCCCGCCACATCACCACGTGTCCCTCTTGGAGCGGGATAGGCACTCCCTTACTGGCGGGCCGACGCCCGCATTGTACTGTGCAAATTCTATATATATTGACCTTATGTATGTGATTTTGTACTTGTACAATAAACCTAAACAAACGATAATAAATAACCTCAACTGGATTTTGAGTTTTCCTCTCTCCAGTCGACCAACTAGCTACACAAACACTCCCGAGCACCAGCTCTTTCAGACATGCCACTATGCTCTTCAAAAATACTTCAATCTTAATTTTTCTCAGCATGTATGCGATGCAAAATGATTTGCTTTGAATGTTTTGTTATGAGGAAGACATGCTTATTTGAAATAAGCATGTCTTCCTCATAACAAGACATTCAGAAATAAGTTACTTCTGATATGGGTACTCTGCATGATGTGTAAATTGGTGCTTTGAATGTCCTTGGGTGTGCTTTATTTTCTATGATTTCAAATTTGCTAGTTTAATACTAAGTTGTCAATATCGAATAATTTCCGTGGGTATACCAGGATGTCCTACATTTTGCTTAAAATATTTTTTACTCTTGTCACCAAGAGGGCATTCTCTGGAGTATTTTGTGGCTTATCAGCATATCCTGGTTAAGTTCACAGTGTTGTGCAGTAACACCATTTCAGAATTAAAGATATCTATATGGCTTTTGTGAAATCAGCCACTTGAATGGGCATGATAAGTTGAATGCAATCAACTGATCGTGTGCATGTTGAGTTTGTTTCTTAGCTGTGGAATCATAAATGAATTAAATGTGGTACTGTGGATTTGTCAGAAGCTGCTGGTTGATGTAGGTCTACAGCTATGCTAATACGATGCACTCGTCATCATACACAATACAATTTAACTTGTATGGTTTTAATATCCTACTTTTTAAACAGGATAATGAAATAGTACTAGTATTGAATTTGTTATTGGTATTTGCTATTACATTCCTTATCTAATAATCACATTTTTTTTTATTCACGTATGGGAGTGTAAAAAATAAATATCTAAAGTAATTCTGGAGCAACATAAAATTAAATCTGAGGTAAAAGCTTTGAATCTAAGGTAATTTTCCTCATAATCTAAGGTAATTCTGAAAATCTATTCTGAGAGCACTGGAGAGAAGGCAGTCTCTCCTCGTGGGTTATTATCTTATTTTCATGAATATCCAGCGATCTATTTCACTCAACTCGCCTTTATATTCTTCTAGGAGGGCTGCACAAGCGTTGTGAATATTCAATGATCTTCAACACAAAGTGAACATAAAATAAAGGTATAAAATATACACAACGAAATTTTTGTGACAAAGGGTGACGGATCCAACAAATCTTCCGACAATTTATTGTTTTTGTTGAAATCATGGTCCTAGAGATTGCATTTAAGAATACCCCTCGGGGATGTGTGGGGTGAGTCGGCACAGAATTTTAGTTTAAGAACACGGCCCTCCGACACTCCGAAAAAAATCTAAGATCATAAACCTATTTTCTGGCTAAAATATAGATAAAGATTCGTACACACACACACACACACACACACACACACACACACACACACACACACACACACACGCACACGCACACGCACACGCACACGCACACACGCACACACGCACACACACGCACACACACACACACACACACACACACACACACACACACAAACACACACACACACACACAAACACACATAATTAATTGGAAGACCTAACATTTAAGGAAAGATTAAAAGAAATGCACTTAACAACATTGAAAGAAAGAAGAGAAAGAGGTGAGTTAATCACAATATATAAATTGATGAACAACCTGGAGGAAACAGATCCTCATACTCCACCCATTATCATACTCTCATACTCTCATTTTCACTAACGATGGAAATCTCGTTCCCGAATCATCCTTTCATCTTTTATCTACCTCACATATATATATATATATATATATATATATATATATATATATATATATATATATATATATATATATATATATATATACATATATATATATATATATATATATATAGAGAGAGAGAGAGAGAGAGAGAGAGAGAGAGGGAGGGAGGGAGAGAGAGAGAGAGAGAGAGAGAGAGAGAGAGAGAAGAGAGAGAGAGAGAGAGAAAGAGAAGAGAGAGAGGGAGCGGAGATGAGAGAGAGTGTGAGAGTGATA
>JAXIVD010008874.1:12500-16562 GCA_036785275.1 Cancer borealis | reverse complement strand
AGGAGAAGGAGGAGGAAGAGGATGTAGAAGACTAAGAATACAGAGAAGAATCCTTTAAATGCCTGGAGGAAGAAGGGGAGAAGGAGGAAGAGGAGGAGGAGGAGGAAGAGGAGGAGGAGAAGAAGAAGAAGAAGAGGAGGAAGAGGAAGAGGGGATGAGAGCGTGTAAAAGGACCACCCTGTCGAAGTTTGACAACGGTGAGGGTGCCGGACACACACACACACACACACACACACACACACACACACACACACTCACACTCACACACACACACACACACACACACCACACACACACACACACACACACACACACACACACACATTGTACACACTGTCAAGCTCATCATGATGTTTAAATTGTTGCAAAATGTGCTTTCTCTCTCTTTCTTTATCTCTTAACACAACACACACACACACACGCGCGCACACACACACACACACACACACACACACACACACACACACACACACACACACACACACACACACACACACACACACACACAAGTGACGCCTGCAGGATAACCTCAAAACTCCTGCATCGGGTTTAAACGAGATCGACGTGTGGGGGTGGGAAGGAGAGGCGGAAGGGAAGTGAGGGAAGGGAGGGAATGGAGGAAAAAGAGAGAAGGGAGGGAAGAGAAAAGGAGTAGTGAAAGATGGAGGTAGGGAAGGGAAGGGAGAAGGATGAAGGGAAGGTGGGAAGATTTGAAGGGAGGAGAAAGAGGGAAGAAAAAGGTGTGAAGGTTGGGTGGTGAGAAAGAAAATGTTAAGATATAGGTATGGGAAGGCTGTGTGTGATGAAAATTAAAGGTCATCAAGGGAAGAATGTGTGTTTTTATACAAAGTTATGAGACCTTTTGTGGCATTCAGGAATTTTTTAAGATATATTGTTAAGATATGTTATGCCTCATGTGTTTGTTTATAAGGAAGAGAGAAAGTGAAGAAATATAATTCAAGATGACCTTTTCAAACTTATTTCATTATTGATTTATGTTTTTTTTGTTTTTTATATTTAATTTTTTTTTAAGCATGAAGGGTAGATGATCGAAGTTTAGATAATCCTTTAATTTTTACATTCTATACATTATTTATTTTTTTGACATTTACGAGTGAAAAGAAAAATAAAGAAAAATCTAGGTATTTTTTAAAAGTTTTCATATTTTCTCATCTAATAAGACTGAAAAAAAATATCAGTCATCACTAATAAAAAACAAAAACAAAAATCACCAGCAATGAAAAAATTAATGAGTCACTATTAGTACAAAAAATAAAAAATAATAAATAAAACAAAACAAAGTAAAATAAAATTAAAATAGAATATAGAATAAATAAAATCAGTCACCCCCTAAACATAACCTTGAGTATCATAGTCATGATAAAGTACTCGGAAACACACTTCATCAACAATTATTTTAGTATACACGCTCAAAAAAATTTTCCTGCTTCCTCCCCTTGATGCAACACCTGATCCCCGCGAAACGTTTTGAACACGACTACTACCTCAAGGCCGTTCACTTATTACTACTCACACGTCCTCCTCCTCCTCCTCCTCCTTCTCCTCCTCCTCCTCTTCTCTTACCACCCACAGCCACGCCCAAGACCTTCCCCCTCTCCTCCCTCCTACCCTGACTGCTTCTCATGACCTGATCGCTGAATGTCATGAAAATTAGGTCAAGTTCGCTTCATTGTTGTGTTTTGTTTTCTGTTACCTATGCTGTGTTTGTGTTGCATGTGTTTGTGTTGCGTGTGTTTGTGTTGCGTGTGTTTGTATTGAGTGCGTTTGTGTTGCGTGTGTCTTATGTTACGTTCTTTGCTGTATCTTCATTGCGTTGTGTTTCTTCAAGTTGGTTGGATTTTGTGTTTGATTTGTGTTGGAAAATCATTTGTGTTTGTTTGTGTTGCACGTAGTTAGTGAGGTGTGTGTGTGTGTGTGTGTGTGTGTGTGTGTGTGTGTGTGTGTGTGTGTGTGTGTGTGTGTGTGTGTGTGTGTGTCATCATGTACAATACTAACTTTTAACTCTTTCTTTCATAAAAACAACAACAACATTACTTGATAAACAAAGGATAGTGTCTCAGGTTTTCATTCCTTCTCTTTCTTCTCTGCGTTGATGATGATAATTAATGTTGACTTTTGTTTTTTATCCTCTGTTTATTATAACCTTTTTATATGACACTTTTTTCCCCTTCCTCCAACTCTTAGTTTCATAATCTCATTGTGTTGGTTAATTAATGATCACAGGCCGCGTCACTTCCTTCATCACTGACTAACGCATCTTGTATTTCCTTCACCTCTTTCATGGTCATACTTTTTTTTCCTGTATTATCTTTCTTTCTTCCTTCCTTTCTCTCTTTCTTTCTTTCATTCACTTCGTCATTAATTTGAAGTCAAGGTAAAAATGTTTCGCCCGTTATGCTTCGTAAAACAGATTAACACTCGATTATTTGACGGAAAGGTCAGTCATGATTGAAGTCGTGTGTGTGTGTGTGTGTGTGTGTGCGTGTGCGTGTGATGAAGTTGATGCGGTGGGGGATTGGGGGGAGTGTAGCTTGTCTGATTGGGTCACAGTGGATTGGAAGATAAGATGGAAGGGAGAAGAGAGGTAGAGGGTGAGAGTGAACGGAAGAGAAGGGAAGGGAAGGGAGAGGAAGAGGAAGAGGAAGGAAAACACGTTACTATAAGAAACAAACAACTAACAATACTGACAAATGACAAACAAAACCAAAAAACACAACACCACTCAACACCACACACAACACCACACTCAACTCAACATCACTCACAACACCACAATAACGGACATTTTTTAAGAGCATTTCCCAAGGTCACACGCCACAGCCATACTCCCATACTGACACACCTTGCAACACCCATCCACGCAACACCCATCCATGCAACACCACGACCTAATTGATAACACCAATCGTGCATCTCAGAAAACGAAATGAAACAAAAGAACAATATGAAAACAATTGATAGAGAGAGAGAGAGAGAGAGAGAGAGAGAGAGAGAGAGAGAGAGAGAGAGAGAGAGAGAGAGAGAGAGAGAGAGAGAGAGAGAGAGAGAGAGAGAGAGAGAGAGAGAGAGAGAGAGAGAGAGAGAGAGAGAGAGAGATTGCAATGGTGAGGTAATTAGGAAACAATTAGGCAGTAAAAGCGAAATTAGGAGATAAGATAAAAGGAAAAACATTGGCAAGGGAGGAGGAGGACGCCAACTTCCTCCTCCTCCTCTATCACAAACAGCCTCGTAAGGGCCAGTAGACCTGTTGCTGTTTGTTCTTCCTATGTGTTCCTATGTGTTCCTCCTTCTAAGAGAGAGAGAGAGAGAGAGAGAGAGAGAGAGAGAGAGAGAGAGAGAGAGAGAGAGAGAGAGAGAGAGAGAGAGAGAGAGAGAGAGAGAGATAATATATATATATATATATATATATTAATTCATTTCAAATCTCCCAAACGAAGGTTATTGATCGTACTGACTCATTACCATTTAACAAAATATGGCAACTAATGAATAATGCGAACGACGGAGTGATCACAGGAATGAATAATGAAACGTCAGATCTGGACCTCACACTGCCTCATCACCACTGCATCACCACAATCACCATCACCATAACCTCATCATCACCACCACTGCATCACCACCACCACCACTGCCTCACCATCACTATCATCACTATCATCACCGCTCCTGCATCATCTTCACCACTATCACCACCACTATCACTTATAATTGTATGATGCAAGTACTTGGTGACCTTCGAGAGCAAATAACAAGTCAATTTATTCATATCCTCAGGTCATATTGAATAATTAATTGTGTATATAATGTAGTAATGATAATTGTAGTAGGGATAGTAATAGTAATAGTAAGAGTAGTAATTGTAGTAGTAGTAGTAGTAGTAGTAGCAATATTATTAGTAGGAATAGTAATAGTAGTAGTAGTAGTAAGAATAATAATAGTAGTAGAAGTAATTGTAGTAGTAGTAGTAGTAGTAGTAGTAGTAGTAGTATAGTAGTGGTAGTAGTAGTAATAGTAGTAGTAGTGGTAGTAATAGTAATA
>JAXIVD010008874.1:5000-7500 GCA_036785275.1 Cancer borealis | reverse complement strand
GTCGCCATCTTTCATTCCTCTTTCTTTGTCATGACACATTTTCGATCCTTCCACGTTTCCCTGGACGCTGCTCGGCTGCCTCCGCTCCCGGAAAAGCCTTTCCCGTTCTGAAGAAACACACGTGACGAGGCACAAGTGTTCTTTGGCTGTCCACCGCCTCACTGGAGTGTCTGGGCGGCGCCGCGTCATGCTGGACACGTTATTTCCAGTTTTATATGCCCTCAGCTGACCGTCATCCCAGGCAGGTGGCCGCAGGTCTGCGTGTAGGCACGAGGGCAGGGAGGGGGGGAGACGCGGGTCTGTTGGTGTACCCGAGTACTGGTGTGTGTTGAGGCCTTGAGGGCGCAGCTCGGCGTGCTTGGCGACCCGTAACAATTAGGTGTTCGCCAATGCCTCCACGCGGGCATTACAGGTGTGTAGGTTCTCTGCTCAGGTAACGGTGACAATTCTTTTTGAAGTCCAACAATGTTTCGTGCTGCGAGCGTCTTTGTGAGCCTTGGAGGTCACGTGGCAGCGAATGTGATGCATAATAAAGACCGGAAGAGCCTCGCTGATACCCTGAGGAGCGACACGGGCGGCACTAACATGGGGAAAATACCGATGTAAAAAAGGTGTAAGTGAACCCCGTGTAATGAGGATAAGCAGCAGATAAAGGAAGCTGGTGATTAGCCGTATGAATGCGGACGCAATGGCCGTGTTGGCTCCGAAGAAGGTGACCCCCGTGGCCTTGAGCAGGTGGTGGAAGGCTGCACCACCTGCGGAGACGCCGCCGCGCCCTACCGCCTTTTATGGACTACCAACCCTGCCCGAAGACGCAACTGGGTGTGTTGTGTCGTCTTCGTGGATTGCTTTGTTCTCATTGCCTGTGTTGTCTCATTTAGCCGCCAGACCACTGCTTCCCCTGCAGAGTCAGGTCAACGCCCCTCCGCTGCATCGCCAGGTAGCAAAGGAACCGTCGCCGCCTCCCGTCTTCCGCCTCCCACCGCCGCCCACTGATCCTCGAAATAACAATGACCGTTCGGCGCGGCACCTTCATGCCCATTAGGTCCTCGCGTTCCTGGGCGAGTCACACCTGCACCGCGCCTAACCTGCCTCACCTGCCTCCATGACACTGGCTACTGATGATTGTTCGCCTTGCCTCTGTTCTCTCCTAAGCCTCGTCAGCCACCACGTCAGTTGTATGTGTCTGCCTTGCACTAACTCAACGCAAACATTTCCCTCCTTCCCGCGCCTTCCCACGCCTTCCCCTCCCATCCAGCCCACTGCCACCTGCCAGCTGGTCTAGCCTTGCCCGGCCTTGTCGTGCTGTGGTCTACTGCGCAGCCCTCCACCACCACCACCACCACCACCACCACCACCACCACCACCACCACCACCACCAAAACAATTATCTGCTGACATACAGACAAATGTGTAGTACATACATACATACATACATACATACATACATACATACATGCAGATAGACAGGTAGACAGACAATCCTATCTGTCATCTATATATTTGCGCATGTGTCTCACATCATTTCTTCTTTTTTCTTCTCTCTATCTTTCTCATTTTTTTCTCGCTGTTTCTTTCTCGACACACACACACACACACACACACACACACACACACACACACACACACACACACACACACACACACACACACACACACACGTAGAAAAGAAAGAGAAAGATAAAAAAAAACTGAAAAAGAAAGAAAAAAAGGATCAGCAGGAGTAGGAAGAGGAAGAGGAAGAGGTAAAAGAAAGAGGCAAGTACAACGAGTGTCTTGATGGATCGGTGGGCCAAGTTATCGCCGTCAAGTGGTTGTTAGGTCATTGTTGCCTCGAGGCCGCGTCCATTGGAAAGACAACCACCTCATATTGGCTCCGTTTTTTGTGGGTTTTCACTTTGTTATGCGGTTGAAAAAAGGTCGTTTTAGTAGCATTGCCGGGACGATTCTAGTGCTTGTCAGTTGAGTACAGGAAGGGCATTTATGACATTCCTACTACTACTACTACTACTACTACTACTACTACTACCACTACTACTACTACTACTACTACTACTACTACTACTACTACTACAATGGATGATGCAATAGACTCCTTTGTATGACATTCACGTATTGTCTTTGTTATTCCTTGCCTTTTATCTTTATGGGCAAGATCACCCCTTGTAGTGCTGGGTACGAATCTGGTGTGTGTGTGTGTGTGTGTGTGTGTGTGTGTGTGTGTGTGTGTGTGTGTGTGTGTGTGTGTGTGTGTGTGTGTGTGTGTGTGTGTGTGTCTTTGAGTCCCATGATCCATCGTTGTGTGGATGGAATGGGTAATATAAATAAAAACTGTAATAAGAAGGAATACAAAGGAAGAAGGAAGAAGAAGAGGAGACGTTAAGATAAAGGAAAAGGCGTAGGTGTCTGTATGAAGTATTAGGAATGAAGTCGCTTTTTTATTTTTATTTTTTTATATATATGAATAGATTTGTTGGTGGAGTTTATCGTTCGTTAATTT